>JXSR01S020937.1:24182-35658 GCA_000969725.1 Ophiothrix spiculata
ATAACATTGAAAAGAACGGATTTATTTTACTTTAATTGTTCTTTGTTATATACACTAAAGAAAAGAAAATCATTGGATAATCGTGTGGATTTAATTATAATAATTAACAAATAAAAATCTGACTATCTGACTTTTGGATTACAGAGCAAAGTAATCCCCTGATTTTCATTCTTTTTCGATGAATTCTGACATTTGACCTCTTTCCAGATGTCAGTATCGTCTGTGCGAAGTGAAATTTAATAGACATGTTTTCATTTTTACCGTCGTGAATTCAAAATTCATTCTTACTTGAATTGAGATTAATTTTGACGATATTGTCGACCATGATTACATTACATTTTACACAACATATTATCTACATTAATTCTTAATTCATATTCCTTGTTTTTTGTAATCAAAATAAAAGACCGTCATAAAATGTGCATTGTAAGAATAATTGTTTTTAGTTTTCACGAAGAAAAGAATGAGAGTAACACTCTAACGATCAATACTTCTAACGATCACATTAAAAATTCGTTTAAAAAGCTCTTACGTCCCTTGAAAGTCATTCAAGAAATTTATTTCTGCCAAAGGGGAAAATATGCAACTTAGATTTTACAAAGGTGAATATAAGAGCATTAGCCCATAGCTATCAATTGCACAAATTGTTTTAAGGAGATAAATTGTTACGTGCCAGAAACATTTTGAACTCTCGGTTGAACAGCCAGGTTCAGTCTGAGTACACTTTCCATAAAATCCATACCCGTAAACTACGGCTTACACGGAGCTCTTTAAGTGCGTACCAAAATACACTTCACCGAGTGGTTAAAATGTTTTTGATAACAAACACATTCCGATGACAGCTGAATGTTGTCAAATTAAGGCATTATAAATGTGACACTTGGTTGTCTAAGACAATAGATGTCACATTAAAATAATATTAGGTTACCATGGCGACGAAAATTGAACTATGTAACAAGATATTTTATAAAGAGGGCATATAAAATTTATTTTGAACATCATTTTGTTTAATTATTGTACTTCATCTAATGTCTTTGTTCATGAGCTCTTTATTTTTATACGTAGAACCCAATAGATATTAGTTTCTATGAATAGCTCAAGTAAACTTTTATCGCCTATGTTAAATTCATGCAGAGATGAAATTGAAATAATAAAAAGACATTCGATATTACTACGATCAATTGAATTATCAACAGAAACAACATATATAGGAGTGTAAAGTTTATATTTTCAGAAAACCCTAACGATGTTTATTGCACCTCTAAGTTTTTGGAACTTGTTTTTGGATATAAATCCCTATTTATTTTCATCAACACTGAGAGATGCACACTTTGTTGTATATTGCACCAAAATACATGTTAATGGTAAATCATAACAATAAATGACCACCATGCAGTATTCTTAAAGGGAAATGGAATCGAAGATATTTGGTTTATGATTTTCAGCTTGCGTACTCAGCCTCACGGCTGTATGGTATCTATGGTATACAAAGACGGCCTATTTCTTTTCATTTATGAGATAAACAAAGGTAGATATGTCAAAATGTTATTTACCACTGCAAAAAAGAGTCCGTTACTTCTGTTCAAAGTAAGTGTGAAACCCAAGATCTAGACATGCTAAACATATCGAATCCGCACTCGCTGGTCACCCGTCTTTGTATCACATGGTTACCATAACCCGTGAGGCCAAGTGCGCAAGCAAGCAATCTTAAACCAAATATCTTCGATTTCATTTCCCCTTAAGGATACTGCATGGTGGTCATTTATTGTTATGATTTACCATTGAGATGTTTATTTGGTGCAATATACAACAAAGTGCTCTACATCTTGCATTATTTGGATAAACCTTTAATAAAGACACATCTTGATTTCGAAAATGGAGAGGTTAAGTTTTAAGAGTTTGTTCGTTGTGAGTTATGTTTAATTTGTTAGGGTTGTATAGAGTTATAAGAGTACAAGGTGATCGGAACATAGATGTTTATTTACCCTTATGCTTTTTGGTCTTGATTACCCGATGATGGAAGGTTTCTTGAGACAAACGCGGAATACATGTGTTTACATTGGTTAAGAACATTTAAAAGTCATTTTCTTCAGTAGCTTAAACCTGGTCGGTCTGTGGATATTAAAGTGAAATTAAATCCTCTTAAAATGAACACCTTGGGTGTAAATGTGTTTAATACTACCTTTATTTCAACATAAAGTTTTGATTTGTTCTTCTTAGGAAGATAATTTCGTAAACATTTCCAAATTTACACTGTCTCAATTTTAAAACAGTTACACTGGATCTCGGGCACCGTATTAAACTTGCTAAAATTTAAAGTTGACACGATCTTACCTCAAATGAAAATCTCTACTGATTCAACTCACTTTCATACTCCTCATTTATCCATAGAAAAAAAAACCTGGTAATTTGTGGTCTTGATTCTGGCCGTGGCACGTGGATGCGTGCATAGTGGTTGGTCGTCAGTGATGCGTTGTGTAGGTTATTAATTTCGTCTGTGCTTCCATGGCGCTGTGACGATTTGTAATGGTGACGAGTTGATACAGTTCTTGACTTGTCAGAGTGGAGTTTAGATGTGGAAGAGCTTTCTCTTCTCTATGCCTGTAAGTGCATCATCGAACACAGGAATACAGGAAATAGCATCTGGGTAATTTGTTTGAATTTTTTTCTTAATCGTTATTGACTTTACCGACATTTTTTCGATATGGATAAAATTAAAGGTAAGATGATGGCCACGTATTGTCGCGTTGACTTCAACTGAATAAAATGTATTGACGTTAATTCAGCGACTAATTCAGACGCTAAGCTTTCGGTAATAAGAACCATCTTCAGTATATCAAGTTAATGAAAGTATCCATGGAAGCCTGCAATGCGATACACCGTCAGGAAAAATGTTCAGGATTGTCCGTGCAGTGTGGTGCTTAATATTTAACGAAGTCTAATTTTTATGATAATATGGTTTTCTAGCCATAGGACTGCGTTTAACTCTGCTGGGCAAAAGTATAAACATGATAAAGCATATGATGAGTGACAAGAACAATTTTTGACATGTTTTAAAAAATTGACAATCCATTCTTTAAAGACCGATAAGTTAAATTAATGTTGCGTTTTCATTTCTCTTGTTTGAACTCTTTACAGAAATGCCGACTCCTCCTCAAGTTACTCTCTGTCCATCATCGTTACCATTGGTTACCAGGTGCTTCCGTCGGTGTATTTTCCGCAGATTGGATCAAAGAAGGGACAGAGATGGGCCCGTTCACTGGGAAAGTGGTTCGACTCCAAGACATTGCCAAAGACATGGACAATAGATTTATGTGGGAGGTAAGTGGATGTTTTAATTTTGCTGGGGACTTTTTCTCCTTACTTTGTTCCTTTAGCCTATTGACTTGGACTTAGTCCGAGACTATGATTTAGACAATAGATTTATTTTTAACGACGATAGTAAGAAAGTATATCTGTAGCAGAGACTGTTAAAGCATTTAGTTCAAGTTTATCTGCTTTCGGTACTATTCAAGTCACTCACTTAAATTTGTAGAAAAGGGTTTTAAAAAGATTTTAGGGAGATACGAAAGAAGATCATCATGTTCCTGGTTAAAGGTTTAACAATTGTAAGTCTCTGATACAGAATCCATGATTTGTATCGTCAAAGGCAGAAGCACTGACGTGGGGTTGTATATTCTTTAAATTCAATTAAGGGGTTTTCTATCAACTGTATTCGTTGATCATGTCAATACTTCATTTATAAGTCGTGCTCCAATAATTCTTAAGAATTTGTTGGGCAATGTAAAAAAAATATATAGTGTATAACAAATTATAGGATCCTGTGGAATTCTGTTTACACAGTCCAATATATCATTATTTGGCTTATAACAAATTAAAGGTATGTTATTTCCTGATATTTCAGGTTTTTGATGACCATGGAAGAATATCACATTTTGTTGATGCATCCGATGAATCACAAAGAACATGGATGTGTTATGTGAACTGCGCCCGCAACGATCAAGAACAGAACCTTGAAGTCTTTCAAATGGGATCCGACATTTTCTATAGAGCACTCAAGGTAGGCCTTTCATATCTTATCATTTTTTATGATTGTAAATATGTTTTGCCATTTTTAATAGGTTAAATAATGAATTTGCAAAGCAACATTTTCTATTAACGAAAACAAATCTTTACAACTTTCTATAACAGTACATGTACATTAACAGGATTTTTTTTTTCGGAACGCCATCTTAAATCGTAGAGTCTATTTTTCTTTTTTTCTTTTTCCGGATTGTGACCGTGTTGAAGCTTAAGTAATTGGAGTAGAAATACGTTCTACAGTATACCCTAGAATGATTTAAGATTTCGCCTACATTTTAAAGTAATAATTTTCAATATTTCATAATATCAACATCTGTTACAGTTAAAATCTCGATAGTTAATAGCTTTCAATGTTTTCACTTTGCAGACGATACCACCCGACCAAGAGTTGTTAGTGTATTATGGCAGCACTTATGAAATGTTTCTTGGTATACCAGTCGCATTAGCTACAAGAGATAGTTCACCAATAGAATCAAAGAATAAGCAATCAGGTACGTGTGATGCTCAAGGATCACGTCAATAGAGGCAATATTTATATGTTGGGTTTTCGACAAACATTCTTTTTCATACCTGCTATAAAATTGACGTCTGATTGCTAGAATATCGACGTTGAAGACTTGCAAAGGTGTAAAAGTTTTGGGCAACTTTGGTTCTTTTTTTATGAAAGAAATATCTGTGCAAAAAATAATAATATGACAATCTTAGCGCAGAATAGTCCCATGTCCCAAGAAACAAGGAGTACACATACAACTTTTCGTATTCGCAGTCGACAAATAAAAACATATTTTATCCTCCTCTTTTAACTACCTAGGTAACTCATCTCCTGAAAGACTAAATGGCCATCGAGAGTCGCCCAACACTACTTGCAATACTACAACACCCAGTACAAATTCTTCACCACACCGGCTCAACTGTACAGTCTGCAGACGTGGGTTCAATTCCCGGAGTAATCTTCGCTCACACATGCGTATACATACTTTGGAAAAACCTTTCGTCTGCAAGTTTTGTCATCGTCGATTCAGTCAATCATCGACTCTTAGAAACCATGTTAGACTACATACGGGTAAGTACACACACGATATTCTTATTAGCACTGCTTGTTAATTGGTCAACAATTTTTCCCACAAGCGAATTTGACCAATCACGGACGTTGTAAGAGAAAGAGGACAAAGTATCTTCATTGGCTACATCATGAATATGCTCTGCAGTTATACGTAGTTCGGTCATTACAGCACAGTCTCATTTGACATATATAAGTTTTCACAATGTATCATGATAGAGCGCGGAATGTCTTTCAATGGGTAACACGAAACAATGATGCATCTTGGCGCTTTTGAATCATCAAATTAATAACATGATATTCATAGACTGTAGAAGCAAAAGTTGGTCGGTTATTGTCGGGTTCTAATAGATTAGGATTTCCTAGCCGTGGTTAGATAATAATAGCCTTTAAAGAGATTCCAAGACCGTCACTTTCTATAAATTCCTTTTTAACTCAATATTAACTCAATCTAAGCCTTATCTAAAATGCTATAATATATTGTCATTACGGAGCACACACGTGACGTATCTCCAATGTAGAAAACGTAAAATTCGACTGAAAACTATGAAAATCTCAGTCAAGATGTTATAGAAGCAGTCTTTCAAAAAAGGTCCATTCTAAAAACATTTGAAATGGGGGCTCTGCACTTTGCCGTTTTTGCTTCAGAACAGAAGTAATTGTAAATTTACAAAAAAACTCTATAAAATTCAATGTTTATATCATTACAATTATCCAAAATAAAGGCTTGAATGAGTTCGAAGATGGACATGCCTGGGAGCGATTTGACGCATTCGATATTGCCAGGCTAGGAAAGACTAAGCACCAAGGAAAACGTATGTGTTTTTGCCGAAAAGAAAACGACTTGAAACTGGGGACAAAAAGATGATATCATATTACTGGGAAGGGGGAAATAGGTTAAAAGGGTATTATCTAAATTAATTGATCTTTTCACTTTTATTTCTTAATGTTGATGTTGTTTGAAGCTGCTTTGGTTATCAAAGAAGTGACCCGTTCTTTTCTTGTTAAAGTAATTTAACTTTAATGCACGTAGGATTTAAGAAATTTGCTCTAACATTATTAATAAATTTTGAAATCTGAAAGTAATTTTAGATTACTGAGGAGTCCAAATAATAGCGACATATTTACTTACAATCAGATTATATTAATGAGAGAAGCCTTAAACATAAATTGAGAGTTTCGGCTTATTTTTTGAATTTATTTTGAAAAAGTTTAGAATTTAAACTTTTTTGGCTAAAGATCAATATCAAATTTAGTACAGACTCATAGATCAAACCCGGGGCAGTCTCATTCTGGAGGTGACGCTTATGTAAGGCCAATTTTTAGCGTCGCTGTCACACAAAAAACCTATATTTTACAATTGCATGTGCTCTCACCAGAAGACCCCATGATTTTTCTTTTTTTTTCTTTCGCTCACCGAATGCCAAAATCCTCATTGTTTTACCACTTAGCCCTCATTTATTTTTATTTTTCTCCCACCGAATGTCAAAATAATTCTCTCACCCAATGACCCCTCATTTTTAGCCTGTGTTCTCCCCGAATTATCCTGCATGTCGAAGCGGAAACCTCACACCCGTATGCATTTCATGTTTAACTGCCACCCCCACCCCAGGGAGATAAAATTGCAAACAAATGTGACACATTACAGGTTGTCGGTCGTTTTGGAGATACAGGCAAATCTTAATTTCTTTGTAATGTCCTTAATAATCAATAATGTCCTTCAATAATGTCCTTATTAAAATAAGTACATCATTGTCACTATTCATCATAACTTCAAACTAAACTTAACTTCAATTTTCACAAGCAATGTATCAAAGCTTATATAATTCCCTTTCAAATGAATCTGAATTTTCTTATAACTTCTTCTCAAAATTCGCATGATCTCTCACCATTCGTTTCACCTCCGTGTTTGGTGGTTTGAAAGCTGCTGTGGACTGGGGGATGGGTCTTAGGTTTAACTGACATGTCCGACTCATTTTTTGTTGCAATATCTTTAAAGCCGTAAAGAATTTGGAGATGAATTATTTGGAATTACAATCACAAATATGCGTTTTCATTTTACATCAGATAATATATTAGTCATGTTAGTTGTTATAAGTTTTTTCGCTTTTTCAGTGCAATAAAAGTGAAAAATATTATATCCAAGAGCCATACATGTAAAAGCGCTAATTCTTAACAACTTGTGACTGATGGTACAATAGTCTCGTACTCGGTGACAGAAAGGTTAAAATTTCCATTCGAAATCACCTGAGTAAGCTTAAAATTGCTATTAATTCTCATGTGTTATTTACATATATAAGAGATCAAGTATCAATCCTTTTAGATTTAAAATACAAATCTTTTAAGAATGTTTTTTAAATCCTTTCTAGATTAGAAACATTTTATTATCTATGAACAAATTATTTTAAATCCAGAGGGATTGTTCGCTAAATATGTAGGCCTTTTTGTAAAAAATAAAAGTTTAGTCTTTAAGATTAGAATTTTAGTTCCGTGAATTTAGAGAGTACATCAATAAAACAAGTCTTACATCTTACGTCATCAATTTGTGTTGTCTAAGGCCGATAATACCATGGACTTTTCTCATCATTACCGATTCGGCTTTCTTGATTTGCGATGCAAACGGAATGTTTTTGAGTGATAGTGAAAAGGCATTTGATAGCTTGAATCTAGGTCGGCAAAGCAAGTGTAACTCAATTCATATACGTATCTATACCCAATACAACCCGTTGTTGTTATTATTGTGTTATCATTCGCCTTAACAAAGGTTGTCAAAAACTTCCCGCGAGTTCTCATTTGAAATAAGTCTCATGACACAATACCCCGTCCCAAGTTCAACACTCCATCAATTATTATCATACACAAATAATGTGCTGTGCATTTTATGTGGAGCCTTTCAAAGTAACGCGTGCGGGTGCTCAATCGTATGCGACTCGACGGTGGAGACCTTTTAAGCTTCACTTTCTTGAATGTAAATACCCTGACATACGGGATAAGCATGGTTTTGGGCAATTTCAGATACTTTATTTTACCCGAGGGTAACAGTTGAGGAGAAGTTGCCAAATTCGACTACTGGTCTCCAAATTCTGCTGCATGTAAACTATACATTTTTGCCGATGGGCAGAGAGTATCGGGCATTGTAGTTGTTCAATTTGTATATACTTGATAAGATAAAGTTACTGGTCAGTACCATTGTCCGCAAGATCTTCTAGGAGGAGCAAGTCGTGACTTCTCGTGAGAAAAGTATACACGAGATGAGTCCGGACAATAGCCGTGAGTTACACTTGCCAAAGAACTTGTTCCTCCAAATCTATTGCATGACAATTATGTCAAGTAGCGGGTAATATGCTAATAGCCCGTAGGGAAACAGTCTAGTCACGACTCATGAATAATCATGAAGCCCCAAGTATGAAATAGACATTTGATATGTTTTCTAAAACGGTAAAAACAAGGGTGAAAAACAATGGGTTTTATCAAGACGTTGTAAGAAGTGGGTTGGTTTTCTTAAAAGAGATATTATTGTGTAATCTGTACTTGATATTCAGAACACAGTTAAACGATCAATTTCTCATCAGTTAATATGGTAATTAAGACTGGAATAGCTTGTTACCATGTAACGCCATTGAATAGCAAAACGTGTGCTCTGCGTATATGGCATTTTACAGGTTACAATAATCTATAGTGTGCTGCCGCGTCCATATTTTGTTTGAAAGATGTTTAAAACTGTTCTTTTTAGCGATATTGTAGAACATTGTACGGTTGTCATAAAATATAAAGGACAAAATAGCTTCTTTATACATTTAATCGAAACTTTATAAGAGAGCTGCTTTTTGATCAAACAAAATCCTAAAATCATTCATTTCTGTGTTTAAATTATCTTTTATGTTTTCACTAGTAAACCAAAATTGCAATATGCATTGGCAACAGTGAATCATTTTTGACTATGTGTATATCATCCTGCCTGTGTCATTTAGATTATTTAACCATTTGTAACCGTCCATCCCAAACCAGCCGTAAATGCCACCTCTTGTAAATTTTCAGATTTTTTAATTACATGCAAAGACCATGCTTTAAGGATTAAAATGACACCTTAATGAACTTCACACGATTTCCAGAAGTCAAGTTATGGTTCGTCAAAGCTTGTCAACATGGTCAGTGAGTAAAACGTATAAATGAGATAAACGCGTTCAAAGATCAGTAAGCCCTATTTGTTCTGTTGATTGTCTTAAAAATATGCAGATTTATTTTACATTTCCTATCATTTTTTGAAATGAAACTTTGCTGGTATTTTGTAGTAACCAAATTACGACCTTGATATGTATTTTCGCCTGTAGTGCAAAATGAAGTTTCTGGCATATACGGCTCATACGGGCTGAACAGCCACATTTATGACTATAGAGTCCGTCTTTTAAAACGTCAGTAGACACATGTTTTCAACATGTTTCTTAACATCATTACATAGAGAAAACACCATTTAAACTTTGTTAGGAGGTGATACTAGTATAATCATAATACATGGCTAAGTCGTGACCTGATAACCCTGGCGTTTTGTATTCCTGCGCGTAAAATCCCGGCGGTCTATTTCAAAACATACTTAATGCTCATGATGAGTTATAAATGTCTGTTGAATAATCGCGCTGATCTTTTCAAACAATGTTCAAAAATGTTATACTGCAAAAAGAAAATGAGTTCAAATAATGGAGAGTCACATACATCGTTACCACGGTTACTTTTAATGTATTTATTTTGGAGTATCAATTAGAGCTAATTAGCAATTTTAAATGTCTATAAATTGGAATTATCGACTTTTATTTTGGTCATTTATGCTTACCTACAAAACCATAGCAAAATTATGACATTTCATTGAATTATTGAAAAAAAAATATGACAATATATTGTAACAAATCTGCCTTTCGTGGGTGCCCACATTAAAAAGCATGACCAACATTACTACATTATTATGAAATTTGTCAAAAGTTCGATAAAATCGACCCGTGAGTGAGTAAAAGAATTTGAGTCAAATTAGATCTTGCCCAGATCCCTCTACCAGCCCCACCACTGATCTTATACCTCCCCTCTGACCATGCTGACCAAACCAATTTAGTGACTAAGCAGCGAGTCAAAATTTAGTCAGAATCTCGGCTGGGCGCTGCTTTTGACTGGTTTGGTGCTAACAAATAACTGGGCTCTGTGCAAGAGCTAGAGTCAAATATGAATTTCTTTTAAGCACAATTTTAATTGCAAATTAAAGACCAATGAACTTGGTCCAGACATATTAATCCGTCACTTGTAAAACCAATTAGTAACCACAGCTTTGTGATAAATAATTGATGTAAGACCTCCAGCAAAAAGGATAGTTTAATTTAAATTAAAGATGCCTTGCAGTCCAGTCAGTGATTTTGATAACAAGGATAATCCATTACAACACCAATATTATGGCTTGTGATTTGACGCAACTATTGTGGCAATTTAGAAGCAGTTATTATAGGAATTAAGATCCTTTTTTTTTTTTTTTGCAAAAATACATCTTGGTAGCGGCCAAAGATTAATGGGCTGAGTTTTGGCTTTGTGATTCGCCTCATATAATACTTTGGACTGTGACCCAGGAATACAAAATCAATGAGACATAACGCAAGTTTTCCGTTTCTCGGATACACAATCAACACGATTTATAAAGGATTGGAGGCAAAACGTGATGGCCGTACATACATGTAGTAACAGTGACTTATTAGGATTAAAGTTGGGAATTTTTTTGAAACAATTCGGGAGAAACATAGATGAGCATAACCATGCTTTTGCGTGGTAATTGAACATGTTGAACAATTAAAATTAATAAAATGAAGATTAAACTTGAATAAAATTAAAAAAAAATCATTTATATATTAGGCAATTATCATGATTATTGGGGCAAGGATAATCCAAAACTTGATTGAAAACTTGAGTTTGTTACATAAATCCAAGATTGACTTCTTTTCTTCAATTTTAATTATCACACTCCTTCATCTCAATCTTTTTATTGCGCTATTGCGTTATTGTTTTCTTTTCTTGACTCGCAGAAAATAAAAAAGAAAAGAAAAGAAAAAAGCTGAAGATGATCCAAGAAAACCATCCTTCAAAGCTGAAATGAGGTATGGATAAATGTATGTAAGCCTATTCATTGTTCATTTGCATTTTGTTTTATAAAGAAAACCCCTTAATCCAAGAAAAACTACCCCCCAAAATGTTTTTACTATACATCATATTGTTAGCACTATTTTAGTCGATAAATCCAGTGACACGAGAGTGACTCGTGAATATGGCGAAAAGCTGCAGTCATTTTTTCTCGGCACGTGCAAT
>JXSR01S020939.1:4761-24974 GCA_000969725.1 Ophiothrix spiculata
TATTTTATTTTTTACAGGGAGTCTTTTATCGTGACAGGCCGTCCAAAAGACGGCTTGACGACTCTCTGGCTAAAAGCTTGCCCCCCCCCTGGGATCGAGATATACCTATAATCTATTGATATCGGAAATTCTTACATATAGATGGGAGCTTGTGTGGTCTAGTGGAACAGTGCAGGACTCCAAATCATGAGGCCACGAGTTCGAGCCCCGCTATGGCCGACGAGTTACGTCCTTTGGCAAGACATTTAATCTTAATTGCTTCTTCGACCTGAGCAATATTGGGGAGCTGTTATGGGGAATATTACAATCTAAGTGCAGATTTAGTATGCACCTGGCCAAATGCACCTCAAATTGATGCGAACTGATTGTAACGATTTCCTGACGGCAGCGTAATAATAGGCAGCAGCACTTTGAGAATTAAGTAGCGCTATACAAAAGCTGTACATTTTTATTAGTTGTAACCATCTTGTATATTTCTGTTTTATTTTTCAGTCATGAGCGAAACCGACCAAATAGTGGAAGCAAGATGGGATTACCAAGCCAGACAGTCAGAAGAATTAAACATCAGAAAAAGTGACAAATTAATTTTACTAGATGACTCCAAGTCTTGGTGGCAAGTCAAGAAGCCAACAGGTGAAGTTGGCTATGTGCCATCAAACTTTGTTAAAAAAGTGAAGCCCGGTTTGGGTTCCAAAATTGTTAGCAGTATCATAAAGCCCAGACAGAAGAAAAGTGTTGGTGATAATAGGCGGCCTGCGTCGCCGCTTAATCAAGATAGGACTCAAATGGGTGCTGAGGACGATGGTGACACTTTTGAATTACGAATTGCCGCCACTGTTAAATTTAATTATACAGCTAGACAAGAGGATGAACTGAGTTTACGGAAAGATGATCGGGTAATTGTGCAAGAGAAATCCAGCGATGGCTGGTGGAGGGGCGAGAGTAATGGACGATCGGGTTGGTTTCCGTCAAATTATGTCACAGAAGAACCGGACAGTGCATCAGGTAGTCAAAAATCTAGTGTAAGCTCCAGAGGTGATGATAGTAGTGCCATGGTGGACGATTTTATCCATGGTGTAATAACTTTATATCCATTTCAAGGGCGCAATGAAGAGGAATTAAATTTTGAACAAGGCGAACGGCTTGACATTATAGAAATACCAGAGAATGATCCTGAATGGTGGAAAGCTCGTAATAAACTCGGCACAGAAGGACTGGTCCCTAAAAACTATGTGCAAGTTTTGGATAACGCAACACCGTTCGCAGGCAGTGCAAGCCCTGGGGGCGGTGGTGGTATGGGAAGCCAAATGCATAATAATCATCATTCGTCCGATGGTAGGTTGGGTATGCAAGGTGCCGGTGGGCGAGATATACCTGTCGAGCAAAAAGAATGGTATCATGGAAGGATAACTCGAGATGAGTCGGAGCGAATCTTGCAAGACGCACACGATGATGGAATATTTCTAATCAGAGAGAGCGAGACAGCGGTAAGTAGAAAAGTATCTAATGTTGAACTAGTTCGATAAATAGAACCCAGGGCCCATATTCATGAAACACCGCTAACTCTAGTTGGCTGCTAACCTATTGTATACCTGTCAAATTTTGACAGGTAGACAAAGAGTTAGCAGCCAACTAGAGTTAGCGGTGTTTCATGAATATGGGCCCTGGTTTTTTTTTTCGGATAACCACTATATGAGGGGTAAATTAACTTCAAAGTCCAGTGATCTAGAAAACCAGAACTTTACTACTTAGGTTTCTTGGCGTCCAAAGACATTCGTTCGCTCGAGTGACATTTGCTCTTGATGTTGGCTCTGACTTGTTCGCTAAAACAGAGAGCGAATGTGGCTCTAATAGAGCGAATATTGTTTAAATATATGATTGCGAATGTGACTTGCGCATATTGCAGTGCTATGGTTATGAAATAAACAAACCCAAGAATATTTGGAGCTATCTTCGCTTCCACTCAATCTGAAGTGCAGCGAATGTCGGGATATTTGTTAAGCAAATATCGCTTCCCATTTAAGGGAAGTTTTCTTGGTAGGGTGAGCGAATATATGTCACTCGCGTGAGCTAATGTCTTTGGACGCCAAGCCTTACCCTGAGGTGAGATCAGCTGACTATCTAAAAAACTTTCACTCAATGACTATTCTAGAATTTGGGCAGCAAGTCAGTGGGTGAATTATAAAGTGATGGTGGATTTGTATTGTTAGTATTAATGACAAAACAAAGGTTTATGGATCGAACTAACATTGAACTCCTGAAAGTAGGGAATTATATTTACTGCTCATGAGAGCAATGGTAAAAAATATCTGCCCCAACCAAATGCAAATATATGCTTCCTATACTAATAGGCCTACATGTTGAATTAAATTCGGGATCCCAAATTAATTCAACATATTGCCATAATTAAAAAAAACCTATGTAACTTTGGGTCATTGTTCGGAGGGTATTGATATCCACCAAAGACAAATTCAATCAGCCAAAAAAAAAATCAAAACTGGTGGATGACAGGGGGCACCCTGTATGTAGGATCTTATAGTTATATTATAGGGTTAGTACAGATCCTTAAAAGTCCTTGAATTTTATTTTGCAAAACTGACTTTATCAAAAAAGTCCTTAAAAGTCCTGGAGTTTTTGAATGTCAGAAATGTTAAAAATTAATATGTCAAAAGTATTTACCATGCAATCATTTTTATCCGAAAATGAGCGGAAATAAATTAATTTTATTTGTTGAACACTTATGCCGCCGGTCACTGTTGATAAGGGGAAAAGTCCTTGAAATTCATTGAATTCTTTTTGGAAAAGTCCTTGAAAGTCCTTGAATTTTGTAAGTGAAAAGGTGTACTAACCCTGTATTATAGTATTGTTTTGAGGAGAGTGATCACACTCACTCACCTGGAACATCATGACCTGCTACTACATTTGTACAGTTTCTGAGGGCAGATATCTTACCTTTTTTTTTTGATCGGTATCATTATCATCATATTAGTGTAACCTGACTGCCGCTGTAGCATAGTTTAACATATGTTATATTATTGGACAAGGTACATCATCAGTGGCGTAGCAAGAGGGGGGGCCGGGGGGGCCGTGGCCCCCCCATTAATGACTGTTTTGTCGGTTAAAAAAAGCGCCCGTCGGTAAAGTTGAGCCGGCCGGCCGCAGGCCGGGCGGCGATACAGCACTCAATACAATTCTGTCGGTTCATCTTCATGTTGTGGCCCCCCCAGTTTCGAAAACCTGGCTACGCCACTGTACATCAACAGGGCTAAACTGAACAGGTTATTCGAAAAGAAACAAGGAAACTAGGTTATAGGGGATTTTGAGCCATTTCAATATCTGTGAAAAAACAGGTTCCATTTGTTTTAAGAGGATCATGATGTGGTTGTGGTTATGATATTATTGGAGTGGAGATTTTTTTTTGTTCAAAGTAGAAATTTTAAGCATAAATCCTTAAAAACAGGATTTGGCTGCATTAGTTGGAACTATATGTAGTAGGCAGTACCCAGTACTCTGAAAAATAAACTATACCTACTGTAAATCTTGAAGTATGCATTAAGCAGCAGATTAATGCACATAAACCAATATGACCATACAGGGAAATTATTACTCCATATTTCTAGTCTGTGTTACAGACCAATAAACTGATTTAGTGCAACAAACTTACTCCAACCCACTATCATGCTAAATAGAAAACAAGAGTTGCCCGGTCGCTACGCTCCCTCAGACTCTCGCTGATGGCAAGGCGCTTGCTTAAATAACTCGCGCCAGAGACTACATATTTCTTGAATCATAGCAACGTACCAAATCTTGATGAATATTCAAATGAACTTTAAGTTCAATGTTTTTCCATGTGTTACAAACAAAGTAAGCAAGTAAGGCCAAAATAATACCAGAATCATGAAGAATTCATGTAAAAAATATTAATACACAGTGATTTGGTCTTAATCAATCCTAATCGATCATCATTAGTCTCTTGCACAATACAAAACCACCAGGTCACAATGTTGTAGAATACAAGAGATATGCCATGGATCTCGTAACAGAGTCTGATTGCTTGTTGCATACTTCAAGGTTTATAGAGTATAGTTTCAAGAGAAATAATGGCATTTGTAGATTAGCTAAATGCAGCTATTGCAACATATGGTGTTGTATCTTTACAAAATCATCTCCCCAAAATGCAAACACTTTGTAATTAGGATTGTCCATAAAGTCAATGATATATTTATAAAGTTCTTGTAAAAAATCCATATAGAAATTGGCACTTACTAGATTAATTTTGATTCCTGTCAGGAACCTCATTCACTCTGGTGTGGTGTTTCTAGAAGCAGGGGAGACAACATAATGAATTAAGACGAGGGAGCTTACATACTGGATAGGAACTATGATCAATTCATTTCCAAATGGCAACCCAGAATTTGGTTATGTGATCACAACCAGTAACTTGAAACACCAGACCAGAGTGAACAAGGTTCATGACAGGAATCAAAATTTATCTAGTGAGAAACAAATGTTATACTGGATTTGTTACAAGAACTTTAAATGTATCATTTCTCCCAAGTTAGAAGTATTTAAAATTCAATGTCAAATACTAAAACTCAATTCAAATGAAGAAGTTATATTAAACTTAGAAAGAATTATAATTTTTGCTTAAATTTGTGTCACTTCACATTGTCATATTTAAAGTAAATCCTACCCAATTATTATAGCCGACAAATGCATTTGTTTATTAACAGTTCATTACAACTAAACAGTGGGCACAATTGAATTTAATGAGTGGAACAATAGTTCAATGCTTTTTAGGCTACAAGACAATGGCGGCTGCAGTAATTTCTGCAATACTCTTGTTGCTTTGAATATAGCATCTTACCATAATTTATGACCAAATGTTTCTAGAGGGCCTGGTGACCAATATTCCATCATTAGGAAAGGACATTCAGAAGCAATTTTCAAATTTGGATTGACCAATTGCGTCAAGTAATTAATTGCGTCAAATATTACTTGACACGAGTGAAATTGTACCAAAAAAAATGTGTGATGTGCTGAAGTTGGAGCTGGTCGTGCTCACGAGTCGTAGCCAAGTTGGTTTGGCAACTACAACTTCAGCACAATTATTTTTGCACAATTTCACGAGTGTCAAGTATGCAAAACAATGATTATAATATAATTGTAAAGAAAATAGCAGCATGAGTATTTAAATATATATTTATTGTTTCTATGAATAGATAATAATACCAACCGTTATTCCATAGTTTTACTCTTCCTTTAAAATTACACTTTTTATTTATTTATTTATACATTTGGTGAAAACACCAGGCAAAACCCAATATTGATGAACAAGAAATTAAAGGGATGCCCTATAAAAACAAAAAAAACCTCAAACTTGCCGTACACGCGTGAGCATATTATGCGTACACGTACATGGAATTAAACAACGCACTGCACGATTAAAAGAGCATGGTCCGATTGCTTCAACTTTTTTCAAACTTTTTGAGATTTTGGTACCAAAATATTGGTCATATTTTTCTCATAGCCCATGTGAAATGAATCAAAATAACATATTAATGTAACCTACCAATAGTTCTTTGATTTTGAAGAATATTGGAGAAAATTGCAATTCTTTACCAACTTTCCTGTGATGGGCAAACAAATTCCTTTTGATGAAATTATTCCTCTCTTAACATTATATTAACTTTATTTAGGAGCTTTGTTTGATCTTTTATCTGGTAAATCCATCTGAATTAAAAATTCAGGATTTAGAAAATACTCGATATATGTAGTCTCACCACCATCACAGAATGGTATATTGCATATTCTCTCTCAATTTGAGACATTTTCTGCTTATTTTTTGTTTACTGAACTTTTTAGCTGTATTTAGAGCATTTCCAAGTTTTTAATTCTGAAAAGAATCTATTCTAGTCCCTTCAACCAGGGCATTGGTTTGTTAATTCGATTTTAGTTTTGTTGAGAAATTGATTTCAAAATGTTCAATCTTCTCTTTCACTGTATTTCCCAATGACGAAGTCAGCAGTACAACTGTGACTAGTACTGAGTGGGCTGAAATGAAATGTTCATTGTAAGACTGTCATGTCAAATTGGAGTGAGAATATAAATATGGCAACCTACAGATAATATTGTACACACACATAACACACACTCAATACTAACTTCTGTGAGCTAAAACAGGACAAAATGCCAATGAGTCACTCACCCAGTTGTCAACTGCTGAATTATGTCACGGCAAACACTCTTTATTAATATACACTTGTACAATTTAAACAACACTGCAGTGATTTTAACCAGTTGAAATTTTCCTTCTGACAATTTTGACAGTCTGGCGCGCCTAGTGCTAATTAATTTAACATTTTTTATGGAAGTTGTGATCAGTTTTGAAGGTCGTTTGAAGATAGCATTACTCAGATGATTGTCAAATACGTTTCAAAAACTTCAAATGGGAGGGGCACGCAGTGGTACTTGCCTTCTGATTTTGTCTGTGGCGTACCTTTGCTGGTTTGCAAGTTCAAAGAAAAAGTACAGGAAGCAGATATCCTTTGAAACAGTTGGTAGAAGCAGAAACCAGTCCCACTCTTTCTCTGCTCCAGGGATCAATCGAAAGTAGTACATTTTATTTGTCAAATCAAAGCCCATATTTTTCTGAGTATAGGCCTAATTTATAAATCTTATCTTAAAGCCTATATTTTTTAAAATTTCTACTTTCAAATTCCTTATAGTTTTGGAGATATGGCATGAAACATAAAATCCGAGCATTAAAATTGATTGATATACCTATTTTCTATTTCTTAATGGTTTACATGACTTCTTCTTCACCAGAGTAGCATTAATTGAAGTGTAAACAAGAAGCAACCTAAGGGTTAAACCAGGTCAAATGCATTTCAGAGGCCAAAGTTGTGGTTGAAAGTAAATTATGCATATCATGAAATAGGAGCTTTTTAAAGCAATACTATAAGATTTTGATCAAAATGGTTTATAGTAAAAACAACATAAAATGAAGGAATATGACTATCTTAAAGCATTTTCAAGTGTATTTTGTGAAAAAAATGTTTTGCCACCAAAAAATGGTCAAAAAGCACATGCATGCTTTCCTATACTAATGCATATGGAATTAAATTCAGGATCACAAATTTAATTCAACAAATGGTCATAACAGAAAAAGTAAGCATCTTTGAGCCAAATCCTTTGGAGGGTATTCATATCCACCAAAAACAAACCCAATAAGCCCAAAAAAATCAAAAGTCATGGGTGACGGAGGGCGCTTCATTTTGAACACTTTATAATATTTGCTTATATAAGGACTTCTGATTTTTGCACCTATTTTTCACTGTTCTACTTTTCTACGTACGTGTACAGTGCATGTTTGTTGATTTCTACTATTTACTGTTATACCATTTTGTAAGAGTGGATTACACAGCCTGATTTGAATTGGACATAGACATTAAATTTCACATACTACCCACTCTAAAATTATTTTAAATGGATATTCCTGTTTTAATCTAGGCATGATGATAATCTTTTCCCTTTTTTTTTATTCATTTAATTTATTATTATTCACTATGTTCAAATATAATTCAACAAGTCCATAATAATATGACTGATAAACTTGACTGACTATCAAATAGGCACTATTCATACACTGAACAACAAACAATGAGGGATATTCCCTGTGATTCAGAGCGTACCATTGTCTGTACTTCTATTCATTTTGAAAATCCCAAGGTTCCGTTTAAACCTTGAATTTCCTTTTTTGGGCACCAATGAAATATTTTTGATAACTGTGACTCACACTGTTTGTGTAATGCACTCTATTGTGAACTTTTAATTTTGAATTGTATATGTGTGCCGCAGTGGCAAAAGGATGTAATTGTCGTCTCCTACATATAGCTCCATGTAGCATATTGGATGTATATTGTAGCATATCTGATGGGAAAAAAAATGTATACACCCGATAAATGCTGACATGCCCATCGAGAGACTGCTAGTTTTGAACTTCCTGGATGTAGCATGTATCAGTAACGGTCATTGTTCACCAGTAATGATCATAGTATTGTACTACAGTCGTGACGAACGTAAACAATCCAAACTTTTCCATTTCTATGTGTTGCATCCGATCAGATAAATAGTGAATTTTCTAGAGTGAATACTCGTTATATTTTGAAACTGCAGTGTATCAGAAAGGTAATAGAATACATTGTTTTACTGGCAAGTCTAAAATGATATGCAAAGATGAACAATTTTTCAAGATTTTTAACTGAAAACTTTTCGAAGGCGATTTGGTGAGTCAAGACGATATCCGCCATTTTGTGGTTATGACGTCAGCGTTGGTCGGTCTATATGTTCTGATCCCCAAACCTTTCTTTTATTTATAGTGCTTGCATTTTTGAGAAAAGTGAGAAAATGTGTCATTTTCTAATTATTATTGGGCCCCAATGTAATTACAACTCAGTAGTCTATGGTGATTTTCAAAATGCTGAAAAGCTAGTAACTTGGAAACGAACATTTGGAATCAAGTGAAATTTTCAGTATAGCCCAACCTACTGAGGTCATAACCACAAAATGGCAGATATCATCTTGAGAAAAATACAAAAATTTCCCATTACCCCTGTGATCCGAATCCTAAACCTCCCGATTCAATAATTAATGTCCAGCTATGGCAAACCACCGAGTATTGGCCTGCCTTGACAGCACTTTCGTGCCTATATACAGTGGAACCTCTTTAACATGAAATCTCTTAACCCAAACACCCTGATAACACAAACTAAATTGTTAAGTCCCTGGCACTGAATTTGTATGTTATTATTAATGGATAACACAAAGTCCTGATAACACAAACTCAAATATGTGGCCCTACAGATTTGGTGTTAAAGAGGTTCCACTGTATATATCCCCGTCTATGACATATTCGGACCTAAAGCTAATTTCTTGATTTGCTTAGTTGGATTTTGTTGGATAGAGGCTGGGTATATGTGATTTTTGTAGAATCTGCAATAAAACAACCAAGGTTCACTTTAAAGCAATACTATAAGATTTTGATCAAAAATGGTTATGGTAAAAACAGCATAAAATGAAGGAATGTGACTATCTAAAGGCATTTTCAAGTGTATTTTGTGAAAAAAAAATTGTTTTGTCACCAAAAATTGGATAAAAAGCACATGCATGTTTTGCTATGCTAATACATGTTGAATTAAATTCGGGATCCCGAATTTAATTCAACAAATGGCCATAACAGAAAAAGTAAGCATCTTTAAGCCAAATTGTTTGGAGGGTATTCATATCTACCAAAAACAAACCCAGTAAGCCCAAAAAATCAAAAGTCATGGGTGACAGGGGGCACTTCATTTTTAACACTTTATAGTATTGCTTTAACTGTCCAGGTTTTTGGTGCCAGTCACACATATGTTAGTCAATTGGTGTTGTTTTAATTGCTCATTGATACTCGATGCACTTTACATGTTCCAATTGCCTGTAAACCCCTCAATAGTGAACCTCATAACCTTGAGATGATTCAGAGTTTCCATAATTCAGTCATGTATATATGTAATAATGGTAACAAACTGTTATGCCACACTTGTCTTTTCAACAGGCTACAATTTTCAAGGGTAAATTTTTCAGTAAAGCACGGTTCACCATTTGCGGGGAGAGCCTTGATTTGACAGTAAATTAAAGGAACTGGCCTAGATCCTGTCCGCTGATTTTCTGACTATATATTTTTTTTTCACATGTATCAATAGAACATGATTAGACTAACATATCCTACCAGTAGTTTCCGCTGAATTTGTGTAACAGAGGAAAAAAAAAATTTACCAGCTGTATTTTTTTGCCACGAAAAAAATGGTTGAAAAAGTGTTTCTAGTTTCAAATCTTAAAAAGATCTTGTTTCTACACCTGTGATGGATAAATAAAATTATTTTTGATGAAATTGTTTCTCTTTTGATATGTATTAAATTATCTCAAAGAGCTTCATTTGATCTTTTATCTGGTAAATCCATCTGAGGTACAAATTTAGGATTTAGAAAACACAGGATAGTCACACCACCATCACATATAGATATTGCAAATCAATTCGCTGTCAATTTGAGCCATTTCTGTGTAAATTTGTGTAGTGTTTTGTTTTATTTTACTACACTTTTAAGCTTTATTTCTATGAGTTTTCAATTCTAAGTGGAATCTAGGCTAGTCCCTTTAAACTGGTATGTTACATAACGGTGTATTCACTTCATGCAAACTCAGAGGTTTTTGAAAGAGGAAATAAAACTGTACATTGTAATTTTATGTAAGTTCCCATTCATCTCGCAAGCCAGGTTCGAGGCTCTCCCCAAAATGGCAAAACCATGCAATAGGCTAATAGCTCTTATAACCTACCAAATATTTGGTTTGAATCACAATGCTTGATTTTATTTTCCTACGTTCCATGTGAATGCCCAGTACATTATTTTTCGTGGTGCACTTGTGCTACATGTAGATAAATTGAGTGCCAAAATATAGGGGAGATTGGGGTAATTATGGCCACCAAAAGTTTTTGTTGGGCCCATAAATTCCCCAGGGCCATAATTACCCCAGTGTCCCCTAGTCCTACAGATCTCATCTTGGCAAAAAACCCTCTTGTAAGCCCTAAAGTAAATTAGGCAGAAATTCATGAAGTACTGTAAACCCCAATATTTTCATGCTCAGTAATTTTTACACAAGGCTAATTTTGAGCTATTTGAATCATCATTTTGTGCGCTTTAATTTTCGCGCTTGTGATTTTTTAAATGTGCGGCAGTATATACATACCACTTTTTGCATTACATTCAATTTTCAATAAGGTGACTTGAGCACGAAAATTAATGTAGCGTGAAATATATCACTTATACAGTTGAAAAGATATTTGCACTGAATTACTAGTAGCCAAGCTACCATCCTCTTTGTGGCTTGTCATTGATGGACAAATTAGACTGTTGGCAGAGGTTTGGGGTTCAAATACCAGTGGAAACTAGTCACAATGCATGACTAAGTTGCCAATATATAATAATAGTCAAAGTCGCAACTATTTGTGATAGTCTTGACTATTAACTATCAAAGACATTAGTTGACTAATATCCCGTTCAGACATAGCCAAAAAGTTGTCTTTAAGTTGTATTTGAGTTATATCAAGTTCAAAATTTGGTCGTGTGTGAACAGTTCAAGCTGACTTAAGTCGTCTTTCAAAAAGTCATCTTACATCAATTTTTAACTCGCTAAAAAGCAAGTTAAGTCGCGTTAGTAAGCCGATGTAACACAAGTAATGATGACTTTCCGTAAATGTGAACACTTGTCGTCGTTACTCGAGTTGAATTTGTGTTTAAATTAATTTAAAATGAACCTGATGTCAATTTATGACAACTTATTTGTGTGTCTGAACGTGGTATAATTCATTTCTGGTAGGCCAATGGGTCCTTTTTCTTTGCAAAATGTGGTATTTTGGTTGGTCTGTTTTGGATTTTTTCCTAAATTTCAAACAAAAAGCAGCCTAAATTTGTGCCAAATTAGCGTAAATTTTTGCAGAAAATTTCAATTTTTGTATAAATTTGACTCAAAGTTTGGGCATTTGGTATATGGATGAGTCCCTTTTTCTTGAAAATTGGTATATACATGGATGGTACTTCATATTTCCCAGCGGCACACCCCTACCAAAACCAAATTTGAGTAAGAATGCGTAGTTTTTTTAATATGAAATTTCTTTAGAATTGGGTATTATTTTCTTGGAGAAAATTATTCTGGCAAAACTGCATGATAAATTTATGTTTGTGACATTTTTCCAGTGTTGATCAAACTTCAACAATAGTTGCCAAGATAGTCAAAGTCCACAGCAAAGTCATGACTACTTGATACCAACTAGTCGACTACTAAAAAAAGTCGTAGTCTTGGAATGTGAGAAACTAGGCTTTTTGATCTTATTGTTTATTACAGAGGAGATAAAACATGGGAGAGTTGAAGAGGATAAATTTATTTTTGGTTTATAAACTGATTTCAAAACATTGGTTTTGTATGTCAGTCATGAAAACTTATTTTGTACATTTTTAAATGCAGAAGATTCCTAGATAGCTATGCATAGCAACCATGCATTTTCTGGAGCTTAAGGTACATTAGCCCATATCCTCTAAGTGACAACATATGATTTAAGGGTGTGATGATAGACTTATAGTAGGGTGACTCATGTTTCCAATAAATGCACATGGATATTAAGATTGCCAATATAATGCTGTATGGTTTCAAACTCCATGTAGCACTGTGATCTTCCTCTCCAATCTGGCGATTGAACGGAGATTATTTTGCGATGTAGTATTCATGTAGGAAATTTCTGACTAGGTGTTGCTGTACATGTCTGAACATCAGTGACTCAAATATGACACCGTTTAAGCCCCGGGTTCAAGCTGTGACTTACATTTTGTGGACATAAAGTTTGAAAATAGACAGTCTGTTAAAATAAAGAACAAAGTATGTTTTCCAATCTTAAAATTTCATGTATATTTCATATGTGGGCAATAAATAAGGTGAATTGATCAATTTGCAAGAATTGAATTCAGAGGATTTTTTTTTTAAAGATCAGTAAGCGCCATGTTTTCTGTTTATAGTCCTCAGAATAGATGTATTACATTATTCTTTTTGCATACACTCCCGCTCAAAAGTATTTCCGCACAATTAAAAACGTTCAGAAACCTCATTTTTGTGTCGTCTGAAAGATGAGCACATAGCAGGGATGAAATTTCAGGAAATTTTACTGAAAATATCTTGTTTTTAGGAAATTTTGCCCTTTATAGAAGAGTAGGAAAATTGCTCTTTCCAGGAAATTTGAAGACATTTCAGGAAATTTTGGGTTCAATGACTTGCATCCCTGACATAGGGATTACTTTGGTAGTATATGTGTGTGGAATTAGGTCTTGAAATGTATTCTAGAGGTCATTATATCACAATCTCCCTCAAGCGTTTCACTGAAAAATACCATTTAAAGGTGCATGGATCAGTTTCTGGAAAAAATCTTAGAAATTAGTTTTTTCAATGACTGCTGATGGTTTGAAAAATAAGATTGATCACAAAATGCATATACTTGGTCAGATTTTCATGGAACTTGGACACAATTTTGATGAAAGTTGGTGAAGGGGAGGGTCTACACCATGTGGGGTCTTCGCTGACAAATGCTAATTAAAGGTGCATGGATTTTGGTATGTTAAAGGTGTGTGGTTCATTTTTCTGAAATTAAGTAAAAATAAAAATTGGAATTAAGTCTTGAAATGTATCGTAGATGTCATATCACAATCTCCCTCAAGCGTTTCACTGAAAAATACCAATTAAATGTGCGTGAATCAGTTTCTGGAAAAAATCTTAGAAATTACTTTATTTATTAAAGGTGCATACCCCACCTGCGCTTTAATATGACTTCATGCATTTATTTCCCTGTTTCTTGATAACATCATAAGAAGAGTGGGATATTTCATGGGAGACAAGATGTAAAAAGTACACTTGCACACTTGTAGTGCACAAAATATTGACCTCATCTCTGTATCTACAGTGTCATACCATCATGATCAAGACCTAACACAACTATGCAACTGTCACCCTCAGTAGAATTAAAGTTGCGGTCCTATCAGGTACAAAACATTTCAGATCAAATGCAAACCTGAACCCAGGACCTGTACATCATTGACAAACTGCGATGACAGACGACACTAGCGGTCCCCGATGTATTTTTTATAATAAACGACCTAAAATCATCAAAGATTCATAGTAATATAGGTATCAATATGAATAAATCAATGTTTGTTTTAATATTTAATCTTCCATTGCCATAGAAATGGCTGATTTCATGGGCCATATACAAATACACCACAAGTACAAATTTCATAAATATGTTATTTATCAATTTTTCATAACCTCATTATTACCTTGTAACCGGATAGAATATTCCGGGTTGTAAGTTTTAAAACAAATGCGCAGAAATGTATCAACTGAATCGGGTTTTTATTTTTATATAATTTTTTCAATACTCCTCCACGGACCGCTAGGTCGATCGGCCACTTCAGCCTTCACAACTTCCCCCGCAACATCAAATCAAAACAATCAAATGCCTCTTGTAGTGATTTGGGACATCCTAAACATTTTGAGGGTTGAATATCGAAAAAAGCAAAAATATAACTTTTTTTTTGTAGTTTTCGGCAAGTTTTGCATATTTTTCTAGAAAAAAAAAATTCAATAAAAAAAAGTTTCGGTCGGGCTAAAAATAGGGTCGGTCGGTGGAGGGCAACCAAACAAATTTTTTTTTGCCTTATTCCGAGTTCTGATATTCCGCCAGCAGAATTAACATTCCAATAATTTATAGGAATGGACCTGGGGAATGGTCTATACCTGTTTTGTGCCAAAGGGGGACTAGGGTGCATAAAGATCCCAAGTTTGAAATCCATTCATATGCTACTGTTTCTGAAGAGGTTTGCCTACAATCTTTATGACTGTGTGTAATACATAAGTATGAACTTTAATCAAAACACTTGATTAAATAGTTCAAACAATGCAGCTTCCTTAATTAATTCCTGTCATGTCCTTGACCAGTGAAATATATTGAATAAGTGTGAACTCTTATAGTACACACAGCTAAAGGTGTAAATTTGATCATCAGTGAATAGGCGAGATTTGTGAGACTTTTTTTCATCCTTGTGCAAAAATAATCTCCCTCGCGTGCACGGCATATGTGCGCTGCCTTTGATGAAGTTGTGCTGTGCTCAGATATACGTGTCTATGCAGTATGCGAACAGGCCTGGATGTTTAGTTATGATCAAAGTATAGCAAAGAAATGTCTGACACCCTGGTCACATAAGCCGCAAGAGACCGCAACGCCGGTATGACACCGTTGAATGCTTGCGATGGCTGGTTGGACGCCGGTGGTTATGAGACCATAACTGAAGACATCGTATACAAGCCGCAAGGTTTTAACTCAGAATTCTTGCGGCATGCTTACGGCATCTCTACGGCTCACCATCACTAGGTCCTAACGGACACCGGCCAGTGTCCGATCGATGTCTGCTGGTATGACGCCATAAACACATCATAACCTCGCCGCAAGGTTATGTGACCAGGGTATGAGTAAAAGTGCATGTAACATCACCATGGCATTCCATGATTAAGGGGTATAAAACAATTTGACTCTATACTCTAAACCTTGAAGTATGCAACAAGCCGCTGATAAACGCACATAAACCAATATGGCCATTCGGGGAAGTAAATTAGTCCGTATTTCACGAATCGTAACAAGTACCAAATCTTGCTGAATATTCTAATGAACTTATGATTAATGTTTGTTCATGTGGTACACTGTAGCAACAAAGATAGCCCAAAATATTACCAAATCATGAAGAATTCATGTAAAAGAATATTAATACGCAGTAATTTGGTCTTAATCAATCCTGATCAATCATTACTATAGTCTCTTCCACAATATAAAACTACCAGTTCACAATGTAGTAGAATACAAGGGATATGCTATATGCATCTCGTAACAGTCTTGATTGCTTGTTGCATACTTCCAAGGTTTATAGAGAATAGTTTTTTTTTCCCACCAGGACTTCAAAACCTCCAAATTAAAGACTGCCCTCAAAATGCCCTCACCCCATTAAATTCTATGAACAGGTGTAGTTATCGGGAGAAAAAGGTAATAAATATAAATAAATACTTTTGGTGCCAACAAACTTACATTGTTCTGCAGAAATCCCATCATAAATAAATACGTACTTTTTAGAATTGATAGGTTCTTTGAACTCGATTTATTTTTAGTTATTTGTAAATCCCACGTATTACAAAACATGTCTAATTCTGTTTCTCTGATTATGTTCAAATAACCAGAGCAAATGAATGACAACCTTAAGCTTACTCAGAGCTCAATTTGGCCTTCACATGACCAGAGCAAGTGCAACCTAATAACCAGGGCTTCAAAATCCACAGTAACGTGGCCGCACCGTTCCCAGAAATCAAGTTGGAAGCCCCAGAAAAAAAATGGTAAAAGCTTAAAAATAATATGATATAATATGAAGACAAATAATAATTAATAATAAAAGTCATGAGAATTTCTGATGACAGATGATTTTTTCTGGCAATACTGAATGATGAAATACAAATAAATGACTTAAATTTTGGAGTGAATGTCAAATTACTGTTAAAAAACAAGTAAGTTTTTAGAGCGATTCGTAAATTTTTTCATAAATCTCCTGCTGACAACTTTAAAATCCTAGTTGTGATGTGCTTTCTTCATTTTCTACTGTATAGGATTCACCACTATTAGGGTAAGGCCTTATGGCTCGCATTTGGCACATTTGGGAAAAAAAATGGAAATTTGCGTGGAAGATGTTTTTTCCTGCTTACAATTTTTCGCTTTCAGAGATGCTACTTTTCAGTGTTTATACTGAAATTCAGTATTAAGACCGCACAACACTAAATCACTCCACGAATGGTGTAGGGGTAGAAAGTCCCGGTAAAAAACATAGTGCAACCTGGAGTATTTTGTTGTGGTAGTAGAACTGGTTATATGTGACATGGTTTTATGTTAATAAGTTGAAAAGACTTGTGATCACTTATAATTCCAAAGATAATTGACATCCATTATTATTTTGACTTCAGCAGGGTAATTTCCGGTGCATGTCTACATCGGTCAGGAGGCATCTGTACCAGCCGGAACGCGCGGGGGCGTTGTTTACGTGCCCGTAGCGTAAAATTTTATCGGAAAATGTTTTTTCAATTGAAGGTTATATTAAAGAAAAAAATAAGCGTTACAACTTGATATAAATTAAAATTTCAAAATATTGTCATGCCTGTATGAAAAAGCCCACAGAACTTGGGCTCTACAGCATTGGTTTCAATGGGAAAGTTATTTAGTGGTGTGCATCCTTAATGAATCTGACAAAAGTTTTCAATATTTTTAATGCTTATTTCTCAGTCCTCCACCACAATGGTGTATGAACAATCTTAAAATTGTTGATATATTCGTTCAGTAATTTCAATCCGTTTTTCTTCGTAGCTCATGTACGCGTTACTGGTACATTACTTCTCAGTCATTTCAGCCAAGCTTTTCAACGCCATTTTAACAGCTCCTGATTTGTCTTCAAGGTTCTCATCCCGTTTAGAAAGCATTTCACTGTCAGTTTTAAACTGCTCCAATAACATATCATATAGCATGTGTGGAAGAAATAAATTACACCTGTCTTACTCCCACTAGTATTGTTTGTAAAGGTGATAATGTTTTCCATAGTGAAACAAATTTCCATTAATTTTGACATGACTTAAACAACTTTTTGTTTCTTAAAAATTAATTTTGTTTTCTTTTGTTTTTCTCTTCCTGTGCAGCCTGGCGATTATTCTGTCTCTGTAAAAGCACCCGGTAAAATTAAACATTTCAAAGTGAAGAACAACCAGTCTCAATACTGCATTGGTACACGCCAATTTGACACGCTTGACGACCTCGTGGATCATTATAAACGTGCGCCCATATTTAGCAGTACCAACGGCAGCTTCAAGCTTTATCTCACCAGACCGTTTAATGGTGGACATTGATTCTAGCCTGTGCAACTGTGTATATAGAACAAAAGAAAAACAGCAAAACCTACTATATATATAATGTATTATCATATTTGAACATGTGTTCCCGTCGAAGAAGTCCATGTAAACAAAGAAATTCTTGCAGTATAATAGAACCAGCGAAGACTTGTTACGGGGTTTATTTGCGATGGAAAGATGTTTCCCGTCGAAGAAGTCCATGTAAACAAAGAAATTCTTGCAGTATGTGTGTTGGATAGAACCAACCAAGACTTGTTACGGGGTTTATTTGCGATGGAAAGATGTTTAGCAGCTGTGCAGCTGGATAGAAAGGAGAGGAAAGATATTGCTGTAGATGTTTTTGTATGTTTACAAGAACGTGATTGGTTCATTCATAGGACTGTCATCAGCAGCAGCCAATCAGCTTTATTATTACATACTTTGTCTGATGAAAGGCTGAAATGTAATAAATTTACAACTCGCAACAATTTTACAACCTTTGTCCTATTTCTATGTATGTATGAAATAGTTAGGACAAGGACAATTACATTCTAAACCAAAGGTACATTCAGAAGTTTAATGATATTATTGTGCAACATTGTTCAACATAACTTGCCCATACTACACATCATACCGCACACACTAGAGGTCAGATGAACAGTGCAAATCGACCTGCTCAGAATGCACCTTCAGCAGAGTTTTGATTTTCTCTTTGATCCGGTGTTTCAAAAGTCTTCATTATGCATACCCAGGTTTTTACAAGCCATACCGCTACTAAATGTATCAGGGTGGTGCTCAACTACAGCACTTGTACTCATAAGTTAATAACTCATAAGCTTCCACAGTGCTCTTAAGAATGTCATTGCTATTTATTTGGGAGTTGTTACAGGCCCCTGACTCTTCATCCCCATATAGTTCATAGCTCATTTGATTACTATTTCTCAATAGTCGCTGGTTAACGTTTCTTCGCTGTTTACATGATCAGTGGCTTCAATTAACAAGGACACACAAAGAATAATCCTGCTCAAATATTGATAAAACCTGACATCGTCCTTGATGTGTGTTACGCTTAATCTGGTACAAGGTGTGCAGCATTCTTCATCATGTGTCCTAATTTTTGTCCACATATTACGTTACACGTTACGCTAATTTGGGCCATGTTTTGAACTCGGTGTCATCTCTGTTACTTTGTAAGTACAACCCAAAGATACATGCACAAGTTTTGAGTACCACCAAAGATATTATTAACTATCAGTAAAGCTTCAGAGGAACATTGATGTGTATTATGTAGCAAGAACATTGCTGTGCAGGAGAAGATGCTGCAATGTTTACTGTGCCAATTTTGGAACTTCAGCAAATTCGTGAAAATCAACTTTTGGTGATTTCTTGCTTGAGTTCTTAATCCAAAATTGTTACTGTGTGTTCAAAATTAACTCATTTTACAAGAAATGTTACAAGAATCTAGTTGGCCAATATTCTCAAAGTTCTGAAGAGGGAGCATCGAGTGTTGTGTTGCTTTAGTATCAGGCTGTGTATTGCTCAATATACTGCATTACTTTTCCAAATTCTGCATTCTTTTGAAAAATGCCAGGCGAGCTGCAAATCACTCTCCTCCAGATTTTTAGGTGAGCTGTGGGAGAGTGATTTGACATAATTTGCAAGGAATTATATCATTCATATTCTGCCTTGCAATTGTTTATAGCAATGGCGGGTGAGTGATAAATAGCTCTCCTCAGCTTCATTTAAGGAGAGTGACAGCGAGCAATCACTCTCACTACGCCTCAAGAGACAGTGCCTGATTTTTAGTTGAACTTCTATCATGACTAATGTTGTCTGGACCAGAACAAGATGACTTAAACATCTCAACAAATTTAATATAACACATTTATCGCATTCCTTCTCATCAGTATCAGTCCACATTGAGCTCAAAACAAATTCTGCACTTTTTTACGTGATTGCAACTTGCATTCCCATCAGCTGTCTAATTTTTAGAAACCTGATTCACATCAAAGTTAAATTTTACATTTCCAAAGAGATTATTGCCCCATACTTGTTCTTACAAAATACGGGACATATCTGGTGCCATATTTCATTTGGCCTGATGACCTCATGGTGCCGTATTCCATTCGGGCCTGACGACCTCATGGAAAATGGCCCGTATTCCATGAACAAGCAGGGGGCAACTAATACACAATGTAGTATCAACAACGACTAAAAGAGGGCATTTAGATGTGCTATTCATGTGAGTATCATAGCGCTTACAATATAGAATAACATAATAAAACAAAGAAATATAAACAAAACATAATTAGAACAAATGTGTCTTTAGAAGTCTCTTAAAAGTATTAATTGATTGTGCAAGTGTTACTTGGCAGTTAATTCTATTCATACTAAATACCGATACTGAATTTGTTCCTCCCAATTGATGTAAATTCTCTTGGGGATATAGAGTTGTGTTTTATCATTAGCTGATCGCAGTCGAAGAGAATGCTGATACAGCTGAATGCATTTAGAGATATATGGAGGAGCAAAACCATTGAGAGCTTTGTATACGTAGAGCAAGATCTTGAAAACAACTCTCTTCTCCACTGGAAGCCAGTGGAGTCTCTCTAACAATGAATCAGCGTCAACCCTCCTTCCGACTGCAAAAATTAATCTAACGGCACTGT
>JXSR01S020939.1:29465-48124 GCA_000969725.1 Ophiothrix spiculata
CATCCTCCATGAGCGACAATATAAGGTAGCTGCCGTCCCATAGGATTTACACGGCGGTGAAATCAAAATGGGGGCGAGTACTGATTCCCCTTTTTAAATTCCTTGGATGTACCACACTTTCAAGATGCATGCAATGTCACAACACAGCAAGTTGTTGATTTTGAAACAATATCCTGTGCTTGTTTCAATCCCAGCTACGCACATGCTGCGTAGATACTCATCTGTTTTGTATGAAATATTATGACTTGTACTCCATAAATCTAGGAATACAACCTCAAGTCTTTTAGCAAACTAATGTTACTGATATATGTTACAGATCCAATTTTTAAAGCTCTTAACTTGAAAACGAATGATCAGAATCAAGTGAAGTTTTCAGCAGGCATTTATTTTGTGTTCATCATAGATCTAACTCAGGGTGTTTTAAGTACTTCCCATAATTCTTTTTCAAAATTTGAAATCAATAGCTCAAAACAACCCACAGTGAGAACAATTTCCCAATGAACATACACAGTAAAATGCATGTTTTAAATCTGACACAGTACATTTATTATTGAAGCGACCAGATAATTAAAATTACCTTGAGAAAGGTCACACTACTAGCTCAAAGAATATGTAAACAAATCTTTGGTCGCTTTAAGTTTTCACACCAATAATACAGTTTGATTTAGCATGAAATTTAATATCTTTCCCATACAAACCTTACTGGACATTCCATTAGTTCATTCATGCTCACTGAGCTGTTACTGTGTATTGTGGGAAGATCTTAAATCATCCTCTGGATCTAACTTGAGGAAAAGAGGTTATGATCACATTTGAATCAATTATTGCACCTTGAATACGTCGATCCTGGGTTTCCACCCGGAAGTCAATCTTTACCGAAATTTTAGCCCAAACACAGTTTTGCCTATAAAACTATAAGCTGTGACATTAGCTCCTCCAATTCATATACTTAAAAGCGGGCAATTTGAATTGTTGTTTAGGATGGGTGGTAGTGTGCATCCATTTCGCGCCTATTTGGGTGCATCGTTATGCTTTATCAGTGCATTGTGGGATTAAATTTCGGTAAAGATTGATTTCCGGTTGGGAAACCCAGGATCGACGTATAGCGTCTCATTCAGATGCCTAGTAAAGCAGGAAATGGCAAATAAATATATATACATGGTATAGCCCCAACAGCTGTATGAACGCTAGGTTTGGACCACATCAAGCAGATATGACTAAGGACACGATGAACAAAAGGAAATTATGGCTTTGTACCTGTTGTTGTTGGAAATTATTTATTTCAACTAGATAAAGTATGTCTCTATTAACATTTTTAACATGTGACCTATACTCTATAAATCTTGAAGTATGCAACAAGCTGCCGATTAACACAAATAAACCGATATGACCATACGCCGAAATAAAATAGTCCATACTTTTCGAATCATAACAACGTACCCAATCATATTGAATGTTCAAATGAACTTAAGTTCAAGATTTGTCTATGTAGTAGCAACAAAATTACCTAAAAATAATACCAAAATCATGAAAGGTTCATGTACCAAATGTATTAATATGCAGTGATTCGGCCTTAATCAATCCTAATCAATCATTACTAGTCTCTTACACAATACAAAACCACCAGTTCACAATGTTGGAGGATGCAAGGGATATGCTATAGATCTCGTAACAGAGTCTGATTGCTTGTTGCATACTTCAAGGTTTATAGTTTTGTGCTGCATTGGGTTGATTTCAACAAGGTGGTGTCACTCCCTGTACCGGCTCCACCAGTGGAGAAAAATGGATCCAGTAACAGAACAGATTAATCTATAGGCCAAACAATAATTTATTGGACAATTTAAACAAAAATCCATGGTACTGGTTGCATTTTGCAAACAATGGGGCCCTGCACTCTGAATTTCTGTTTAAACTGTCCAATAAATTATTTTTTTGCCTTATAATACTCAACTTTCTATTCTTGCTGTTCAACTTGTACAAATTAATTGCTTCATATCGTTAGTGACAATGACACATCTCGTTAAAGAGATGGATGCACCCCCATGCTTGTAGGAGGAATTCACAGAATTTGGTAAACAGCCAGAGAGTGACACATCATGAGATAAGATTCCAAATTCCCTGGTTTAAAAAATTTGAGGGGTACAGATTTGTCCTAATAATATATTTGAATGTACACAGCCGAGTTCCTCTACCAGTGTTCACCACTTTGTGACCACATAGTGACTATGGCAATGGTAAATATGTAGTTACAACAAAATATAGCCATCTTGGCGTCTACTAGTCTAGTATGTGGTTGCATTTTGAAATTTCTACATAGTAAGGCTTACTACATAGTCATTCCCATGTACAGGGCAGAGTGGCGACTTCTGGAAGAGGAAGTTAGCTGTGTATGGTTATGTGCATTTTATACAAAATCAGTTGTTAACTTTTGTGTGACATTTGCAATCTATGTAAATGAAATGTAATGGAACTTTGTGGAAAAACATGTGTAGTAAAAATACCAATTTTGAAGTTCTTGCCTACATGATTACATGTATTCAGTACATGGTTTACAGATTACATTTTTTCGTTCAAACAATCATTTCAGTTTGCGTTACACAATTCTTACTTTACACCTATGTTGTAAGCATGCAGTTAGTTGCCTCGAAAGCTTTTAGGAAAACAATTTCAAACTTGCCATGTAGCCCCGTTTCAACTTATTTTCCATTTTGCACAAGAATGTAGACAACAGTAAGGAGTTCTTGTATATCTTGCTCATAAAACATCTTATTTTCTTATAAATCTAGGTATTAATATTAGTATTATGTCATTTTCCTGTGGGCCCCTTCTATATAAACAGTGACTGTAATAATCACTAGACAAGTAATAAGGCATTCATCTACTTCCTGTTGGCCAGAATTCAGCAAAAAACCTTGTTTGCCATCCAATAACTTACTATGGCGTGCATTGTGTGTCTACAGAATAATCCAGAATTGAAAGGTTTTCGTTTCCTATCATAAATGTGATGGCTCACCTCGAAAGGGGGGACTTTGCAGATGGTATCAATTTTGATTTTATCATTTCATCTGTTGCAACATTTTGTAAGCTTCAATATGACTCATTACTTGTTGAAATTGATCAAAGCGATCAAATTTTACAACATAAAATTTGCTGGAAATTCTTTTTATTTTCTTTATTTTTTGCTGCCTATTTTCACCTGTTTCTTGAGAAGTGTTCTGTCGCAAAGTCCCCCTTTTCGGGGTGAGTCATCACAAATATATACATGATTATATTATTAAGTTTGTAAGAAGATCTTTTGATCTACTTTTCATTATTTGTGACGATCTAGGCAAGCAGAAACTACTCAAAGTGTAATTACATTTGGCATATGTACTTGTTTGTGTCATTTAAGACCAATTTATTGACAACACTGTATAAAATGTATGTATGCCACATAGAAAAAAGGTTTTATGATAAGGCCAAAAAAAGAAACAAGTTTGTTTCTAGTAAACCACGCGCGTTTCTGTTAAGTTACATATTTCCTGCATTAATTTTTTTTTTCGTATTTCGTATCAAAAACAAATCTTATTGTTGATAAATAAAACAATTCTGTAAAAAAGCTTACTGGAGACTTGCGTATAAACAAACAAAGATGCAACAAAACAAGTCGCATGTTGTATTATTGAACATGAAAGAGAAACCAAGGGCGGCTAAAGTTATATACAAAACTTTTATGTTTAATAATGATATTAATAGATAATATAAGAAACCAAGAGCATTGTTTTAATATGTTTTTTTCTGCATTTTTGGTTTAAAAAAAAAAGAAAAATAGCATATCGCATTGCATTTTTAAAAAGTAAAAAATAAAAAAGCGCATACCGCATTGTACTTTTCAAGCATGTTACCAGAAACAAACTTGGTTTTTTTTTGGCCTAATAACAATGTGTTTCACAAATGTGACTCTTTAAAGCGATATAAAGAGTGTGGATTTGATTAAAAAAATCAATTTTACAAATTATGATTTTTTTTGCCATATTGTTTGAGGTGAAAAGACACAAATATGAGTGCTTGATACTCAATTCTCAAAATAGCAATAGAAACATGTATTGCACAACCTCTTATTGTTATAAATTGAATACATCATTACAATAAGGCCCTAACACCAATAGCTCCCTTCTGCAACTTGTAAACACTTACAAATATATAATAGTATCTTCATCATATGCATACCAATCCCTAAAAACGGTTTTCATGTCACTAATAAGGCCAAAAAAATAAATTGTTATGTTGCCCTCAGCGACCGACCCTATTCAAAAATTTAAAATATATATATTTAGGTGTTTTTTGAGAACATATTTTGAAAATAGTGGAAAATGCACCCAAATTTGGTACTTGGGGTGCTTTTTTAAAAAAAATATTATTTTCCGACCGACCGACTCAATTTTTCAGAAATCCCACTTGAGGGCAACATAACAATTGATTGTTTTTGGCCTAAGCATCTCTATGTCTATATCCCATTCATAGTGTCACATTTGACCTTGTAGTTGGTATTACAAAGATACAGTTTCATATTGTTAAAGTAATGTTACAGGGGGAGCTCAATTAGTTTTGGCTTTCTTTGAATGGAGTATTCAATTTTGTGTTTAGTACTTATATCTGAACATGCTGACTTGTTAAATACTTAAATAGGAAGGTGACTGAAATGTTTGGTGTGGTCCTACTTTTAATAGAATTACAGAAACATAAGTGAGGAAACCACAGAAAAGATGAACATTATCGTCAAAATTCAATGAACACGGAAACCAGAAACAAAACTTTAATTTTATGTGGCCTATGTATGTGTCATAGAAGGCCAATCAATAAATGTTCTCATATGTTTCCCCTCATATGAACTGAATATATGGTTGTATGGTTCCAAAATGTGTAAAGACGATCTGAACCAGGAGACAAGAAACAAAACTTTGATTAGCTGTGGCCTATGTATGTGTCATTCATGTTTTTAGGGCAATCACTTATGTGATAAATGTTCTCAAATGTTTCCCATCATTGAAATGAATACATGGCTCCTAAGGTTGTAAAGTAGATCTGAACTAGGAAACCAGAAACAAGACTTTGGATTGACGTGGCTTTTATTTGTCATACATGTATTTGGGGTAATCAATTTTATGACAAATGTTTACTTATGGAACAAGTGGCCTCTCAAATCAAGTTATATACAACTTTGGTGACACATGTGTGTGTGCATTTGGTGAAGAGTTTGTATACATGTGTATCCACTGTTTGCAGGTACATGGGTTTGGTGCACATTCAGATTCTTCCACCACTGTGGTATAATAATCGTACAAATACAACATGGTATGGAGGGAAGTTATGCTGAAAGTTTATCCTTCACACAATTTGTACTACTCATTCAAATATAATTATGTAGGAAAGGTTTTATAAAAATCCTTTAGTGCATTCTAAAATAACACATACTAATCTCCGTTACATATTCAACAAGTTCTGCTTTTTCAAGCTAAACAAGTGCAACATACGGGCTATCTACACAGATCACAGATTCAGATCAATGTGCATCTCTGAAATCCAGATCTCCATAGACCACTATCATGGAAGCTATATGGGCATCAGATCCATATCTGACACCCTTGTAGCCATGGTCTAGATGCAAATGGCTTTGTTAGACATGCATTGATCTGGGTCTGTGCTCCTATGTACATAGCCCTATAGGTTCCAGGGGCCAGTTTCACTCAAATTTAATTGCATCGTTAATGCATCGTAAGACTGAACCCATCGTTAATTTGTAATTACTCCTTGATCCTCCGTAACGTTGCAGAGGATTTGAATTTCGCCCTTGTCAAATTCCTACAAGTTACGATCTGTTGTACACATACAAGCATGCATACGAACGGTTTTTACGTCTTTTTAAGATCCAATCATGCTTCGTGCTAAACCTTTCATAGCTACGATGCATCGTAATTGTTTATTTTAGTGAAATCGACCCCACCGATTTGCTGGCCTATTTTGTTAATAACTGTAAATTGCTGTTGACCAAGTAAACTCTAGATAATCAACATTCAATTCGGCCAAAGTAGTGTTGTTTGCAATGATAATGTTACTTTGTTTCTTATAACCCAACTCTGTCTCTTCTCATTTTGTCAGCTGGCATAGAAATGCAACTTACACCATTTCAAATCAAATTCTGTTATGCATGCAAATTGGATTTGAAATTCATGCTAATTTTGCATCAATTTTGGTTGCACCATTTTTTATGGCTGCCACTAAAAGTGGACATTGAGTTGCAAGAATTAGCTTTGTCTATATATATACTCTGTAAATCTTGAAGAATGCAACAAGCAGCCGGTTAACATACTTAATCCAATATGACCATACGGGGAAGTCAATTAATCCTTATTTCTCGAATCATAATAGCGTGAAAAATCTTCCTGAATATTCAAATAAACTTGTGGTCAATGGTTATCCATGTGTTAGCAAAAAAATTAGCCCAAGATAATACCAAAATCATGAACAATTTATGTAAAGAAATATTAATATGCAGTGATTTAGTCTTAATCAATCCTAATCAATCATTACTAATCTCTTTCACAATACAAAACCACCAGTTCACGATGTTGTAGAATACAAGGAATACCCTGGAGAAAATTGTACTTAAAGTGTACTCGAATGATATTCCAAATGTGCACATTCCAATCTAGTACTAGAATTGTACTCGATTTGTACTAGAATTGTACTCAATTTCTTACAGGGTATGTTATGGATCTCGTAACAGAGTCTGATTGCTTGTTGCATACTTCCAAGGTTTATAGTAACTTAACCCTTTCACGCCCAGTCCCGTATCCCATATGGGATGACTGTTTTGGACTTTTCGGCCATATTGGATCAAATGAGGTCAAAGGTCATTGAAAGATTGAAAGCCTAAGGTGTTTACCATATTATTCTGAAGTTTGAATGAAATACACTAAACACTTCTGGAGATAGTTGAGTTAGACATTAAATAGAAGAAAATATCTGTGGACTGGAATGGTTAAATGGCTACACTGTCAAACCAATTCAAGATTGTACAATAACAACAAGGAGTTTGAAACATTTGATACACAACTGATGCAACATATTGATTTTGTAAAGTTTGTACTTGTAGGTTTATGGAGTCCTGTACTACAGAATTTTAAAGCTGTCAGCCAATTTTGTGGTTTAAATGATTCTTTAATCAATGATGAGGTAAAGAAAGCGTAAGGTAGCATGTTGTGACATGTTGTCATGCCAACTCAACAAGGATGTAACTGATTAAATTTTATGATGCAATTTGTCAAGATTTGTTACATGTTTAATTATGCAAGCAGTGAATCATGTAGTTGTCGCCTGAAATAGGTTTTCTTCATTCAAAAAACTGATATATATGTATATGATGGAAACATTTGAAAAAACGTGAGCAAATATATCACAAGGTGCAAGAAATCAGAATATCACCATATTAATGTATCACATTTTTAAAGATAGAACTATACTAGGTGCAATAAATTGTATCCCCAAAATCTGCATGTTTGTGCCAATAGCTTTAGGAATAAGTCCAGAGAGTCCGAATACATCGAGAAACATATTAAACAATATCTGCCTGTGATTTTGTTTTGGTTTTTAAAAACTGATTGATTGATGCTTGGATTTGGGAAATATTTTTGCGACTTCTACATCTATTTTAAATTGTGTGCCAGTAGTGTCTAGAATATTCAAATGAAGATTAATATCTCAAGTTGGTTTTTCACTTGTTGACGGGGTTTTATTGTAGATGCTTGATGTTAAGCTGTTCTGCATAACCAATTCACTAACTTAAACATATTTGTTGATTGTCACGCTATTCGTGCATGTGTTAAGATTTGCGTTCACGACTCGAGCTTGAATGCAAATAAACATCCAAATATGTCATAGACCGGACTTAGTTATGATCACAAAATTGCTGCTATCATAAATTTGAATTCCATTTTGCTTGGGAAATGAGACAAGATCAATGCACTTGTCGTAAACTTTGATTTCTCTTCAATTCTCTCAGCCCCTAGCTATTATTGATCTTGTGTAATTGGATGCACCAAAAATGACCGTGCTTACGTTGATTCCAGGGCATTGATTTTGGCCCATTTCACTCGCAACATAAAATGGGAATCTATAGATGAGTTGACATAGGACGTCATGCCCGGCAGTCTGCGCGGTCATATCCATTGTTCCTTGCCGAGCACTACGCGTGCGCAGAAGGTTTTATTTAGGACACTTGCTTTCAAAATTCACGCCAAATTAAGTAGGGCTATTGATATTGAAATGTGCAGGAAACATTTGTTGTTCCCCCATGCATATCTGTTGACTAACTCCTTACCCTTGTTTATAGACATTAGTGTCAACTCATCTATATCAAAGCACTTTGGCTCACTTGTAGATATTTGGTCAGAGGAAGATTGAATTGTATTGTAGTATCCGTTGCAATGCACCATTATTGGTTAAAACATTGAGCACACATCTAAGACACAAGAATTTACTCTATCAATTCAAATTATGCACAAATATCGCTTTAAGAGGAATTGATTTGTTTACACGCACTGTCCTGGCATACATTTATATAAGTGGGAAGGTCTAAATTACAGCCTATTATTGAATTGAAATTCAAGTTATAATAGTCAGCTATGTCATATAGGGCTTATACAGTATAGATTCTGAGAAAAAAATAATGCATGATATATAGATACATGATGGGGAATATCTTTAAAATGACGGTATGTATTATATTACATTTGAGTCAACATCAAGAACAAGTAACATAATGCCCAAAGTTAATGAAAATTACCCAAATGCATCTTTAAGAAGTTCCATTATGTTCGAAAGTGGTATCTAATTCAACTCATTGTTCAGTGGTCAAGCTTACTCAAAAATGTACACAAAATGCTGCCTACACACGGTATATGGTATTTCTTTCAAATGTGCATGTGTGTGAGTATAGTTGTGTCCTGTACAAGTGTAGCTTGTTCCAGAGTCTTGTCGTTTAAGGTGGCTTTGGCATGCAAAACTTCCAATTAACATTGTTCTGATGCAGTAACGAAATGTTTGGTCGATTTTTTTTCCTTTCCCGCTTTTTGAGTTGTGCTGCAACAAAACAATGTCCTTCAGGATATTTGGATCACCACAAAGTTAAGATGTAAAAAATGCTATAATCACAAGACTTTGGAAAAGTATGAGAGCTGATGCATAGTAAAAATATGTCAAACTTGGCCGAACTTAAATATATAAAAAACAGAAGTCCCTTTTACTCATCTGTACAGTCCTTGTAGATTTATGGCCAACTTATCGTTTAGACTTCATCTTTCTGTGATTAATATACCATGCAACATATAATAAATTTTGTGCTTTGAAATTCAAGATTGAACATATCTATAACCAAACAAAATGTGTGTGTTTGCTTTATTGTGTCATCATTTCTCGAACTGCGAAAACAAAAATATGCGGTGCAGATCTCAAGGGTAATGTCATTTTGGTATGAAATTCTCTTTATGTTATGCTGTTAAGTTGTCCATCAAAAAGAAATTCACCATAGATCTGTTTAGTCTAGCGGAACAGTGCAGAAGGATGCGAGTTCAAGCCCTGCAGTGCTAGTGCCAACATGTGTCTGGGCAAATCACACTTGCCTCGTTAACCCAAGTGCATTGGGGAGCTGTTTAGGGGAATAGCACAACCTAAGTGCTGGTAGGTCTGCGCCTTTTGTCATTGGCTGCAAGTGGCCTAGTGTATGGTGAAATGGCTAGTTCTTTGTAATCTCAGGGAAAAGTGCAATTAAAATACCATCACCATCCATCGTCGTCATGATGTGGCCAATAAACTAGAATAAGGAAGAGGGCCCTGGTGTTGCTGGTTTATTGTTTTCCCATATTCCTAAACATAAAATACCCCGGTAAAATACATAAAAAACATTAAAAAGCAGTGTAGCATCAAAAATTTACACATGTTACAATTATTAGTTGCAAGATAAAAGAAGGAAAACCACCTCAAAATTGCAAAAACAAAGTTCCTTAATGCAGTCCCTAAATTTAGAACTTTATCAACAACAACATCCGCCCGGTTAGATGAGGCAAAACAAAAAAACAAGTTTGTTTCCTGTGCCTGGGCCTCGCACATTTCATTTTGGCGTCATATATTTGCGCATTTCATTTTTTTATTTGATATTTTAGAAAATGAAAATCAAAATAGCCAGTTTAAAGGGAAAATTGCAAAATTATTACTAAAGAAGTGTTTTCTTTTCAACAAAAACTTGAAACCGGACAGATTTCTTACTAAAAAATCATCACCCATGCGGATTTTCAATCAAAATTTGCCTTAGCACCTCTTAAAACAATACAAAAAAAATGAAAATAAAATAAAATAAAAAAATGCATTTCGCATTTAGGTTTTTTCACCACCGACAGGAAACAAACTTTTTTTTTTGCCTGACAAGGGTACTTTCAATTAAACAACAAGTACACATTGGAAAACAATATCATAGGTCTCCAGTGCCGTAAAAGCGATGCCAGTATGTGCAGTTTCATTAATGATATGGCACAAAAAAGATCGATGATATAGCATTCCTTGTGCCGTATGATCGGAAAGATCGCATCTACGACATAGCAGAATGAACGGAATTCATCTTGAAAATATTCAAATGGATGAAGTGCTACGCGGTATGATACGGCACTTGGAATGCTGTATCCAGGGAATTTCATGGATTGAATTTAGGGATTTTGGAATTTGCTAGTTTGTTTTCACATTGGTGTTGCCAAATTGAATAAGTGATTTGGGATTTTGATGCCTTGAATTTAGGGATCTTTTGGGTTGCCAATTCATTTTCACATAAGTGTTGCCTTACTGAATAAGTAACTAAATTTAGGAATTGGGGATTTTCATGTCTTGAATTTAAGGATTTTCTAAGTTGCCAGTTTGTTTTCACATTGGTGTTGCCAAATTAAATAAGTGACTAAATTTAGGAATTGGGGATTTTCATGTCCTAAATTAAGGGATTTTTTTGGGTTGCCAGTTTGTTTTCACATTGGTGTTGCCAAATTGAATAAGTGATTAAATTTAGGAATTGGGGGTTTTCATGGCTTGAATTTAGGGACTTCTGGTTGCCAATTCGTTTTCACATTAGTGTTGCCATATTGAATAAGTAACTTAATTTGGGAATTGGGGATTTTCATATCTTGAATTTAGGGATTTTTGGGGTTGCCAGTTTGTTTTCACATTGGCATTGCCAAATTGAATAAGTGACTAAATTTAGGAATTGGGGATTTTCATGGCTTGAATTTAGGGATTTTCTGGGTTGCCATTTTGTTTTCACATTAGTGTTGCTGAATTGAATAAGTGACTAAATTTAGATTTTGATTTCCCTTGCTTTACTTTTTCATTTTACAGTAGTCTTAATTGTTCCAATAACCAGCACTCACAAAAGATACAATAATGTCGACCAACATATTGGCGGAGCCACATTTGTTGATAATTGTGATCAAATATACGAAAATATCGTTTGATCGTTTAAAAGTTAGTGAAATGCATTTTTATGTACTACTGACACAACAAAAGAAAGAAAAAATATAAGGAATTTATTTCCTCTGTCAAGTAAATAAGAACACAATGACCCATGCATCAATCATGGGTTCTAAGAGTAATTGATGTCTTCCTTGTCCAGATGCTGAACAGGCTTTGACAAGTAACGAGATAGATGTAGATGTAGATAAGACCAATGAAAATTGTAACACATCAAGTTTCTGACACTTGACTTAAAAGCTGGTAAACCAGCACATCGGGTATACGGTACATCTACACGTGAGCCGTATATACCGACTCGTCTCAGGTTCAAAGGGTTTTAATGAGTCATAGATGGGTGCTATGGACCATAGGTAACATATCACTAAGATGGACACAAAATCAGTCTGTTGTATGGGAGCCACATTTGCTGATAATTGTGATCAAATATACGAAACTATAAGGAATTTATTTCCTCTGTCGAGTAAATAAGAACAAAATGACCCATCAATCATGGGTTCTAAGAGTAATTGATGTCTTCCATATAACTAAGACCATTGAAAATTGTAACTACCAATCCAGCTACCAATGCCTGTTGACAAACACATCAAGTTTCCGACACTTAATTGACCTAAAAGCCTAAACCGGCACGTCAGGTACAGGCCTACAGTACATCTACACGTGACGTGAGCCGTATCATGTGACCGGCTCGTCTCAGGTTTGGTTTTAATGTGTCCTAGAGTATGGACCATAGGTAACATATCAATACTGAGATGGACACAAAATCAGTCACTGTTGTATGGGACCCTGCAGGAGGGGGTAAAAGTCATTGCAGTTGGAAACTTTTTGAAAATTGGTCAAATCTTGTTCAAAACTATTCTAACATGTTCCTCTCATCATAAAAACCAGAAAAAGTATTAGACCCATCTCTGATCATGCTTCAAGAGTACATCTGAAAACATGAAAGGTCAAACCAAGGGTCATGAGATGGGCCTTCCGAATGATGAGAGTGACAGGTTTAAAACAAAATTTGATCAATTTTAAAATTTGCCCAACGACTTTACCTGCTAAATTTCAAAACTTTGTTTTTAACAAAAGGGATTTTTAAAGCTATAAATAGAAAATCATATGCGCATTAGTTTTTGGCAGGCTCTGGTTTTTGGCAACACCCCAATACACTGGCAACACATGTAAACAAGTGTCAAGTGTTTGTGTGTCAGTGTCGACGAAATTTTGCAGAGAAAGTTTTCACGGAAACTTTTCAAATATATGGAAAGCCCCAAATCTCAACTTGAGTTGAATGTAAAATGGTAGAATTTCATGGATATGGTTCACGAAAATAAATGGAAGTTCAGTCACTCTTCTGATATTGACAGTGACAAGGTAAGTTCTTCGTACTTTATTATAGCTACTCGCCGTGATTGAATGCCCACATGTCAAATATCAATGCATGGCCATGGGCAATACATGTACTGCAACCTGTTATACATATATATGTCAATATTCTGTATGCTCAAATATGAATTGTCTTCAGTGTAGGCCCTACTTCAGCTCCATGTAGTGAGATTGCAAGATTGATGTTTTATAGATTGCATTGCATGTAAAATTGTCGACTTGCTCACAAGCCTGTGCAAGTTGCATTCAGCAAAATTTTGAACCATATTTGTAAAGCAATACTAAAGTGTTCAAATAAAGTACCCCCTGTCAACTATGACTTCCTATACGAATGTGTGTATTGCCCTGTATTTTATTGTTTTAATGGCGTTTTACTCAAAATGTCAATTTTTGACCTTGCAGGTTTTCTGAAGAATGGAAAGTTGGATTGTACTCAAACTATAACTGTCAGAAATATGGATATCCCATTTTGTACGCACCACGAAACCCATTTCCGTAAATTTTAATCCATACGTTTGTAAAGTATATGTTATTAAGTTTATTTCAGCCAAATTTGATATAATTTAAATCAGAAAGTGTTGAAAACCTGCACGCGATAATACCCGTTAAAATCCAATATAGCTGCTGTTATGTCAACGGTATGCGTAACATTGCCGAAAGGTAAATAAAATTAATCCGCACATATATGTATACACATATATCCAAATATGAATGTCTTAGAGTGTTGTTTTCAGAAAATCACCTTTGAAACAAAGGCCTCCCCTTACGGCCTATTATAAGCCTAAGCCTATTGGGCTTGCAGTTTCTGGGGCCCAAAAAAATAGAGACACTTCGCAATTTTTTCCAGGTCACCCTATATGAGAGTTAAAAATTTAATGACTCCCTGCCAACACTTACTTAATTAACAACACAACTCATTAATCTGTGAGCCCCCCCCTCCAATTCATGTTATAAACAAAATTGTGTATTTACCTGTTTGTTTTACAATAGGATCTTTAATATCGCAATGTGTTTTCACCCAGGGGGAGATAACAATGGGCGTTACCAAAAAGATGAGAGTGAGGAGACATGGCCAGGTCACGAGACTTGGGGGTATCAAAAAAGACTTATAGGGTATCAAAATCAACTTGGTATACTCTGCAAGTCTCACGTAGGGTATCAAATTCGGCTCTTAGTAACCCTAACCTCCTACCTACCCCTTTTCGTTCTCAGCCTATCTCCTTGGAAATAAGGGTGTCAAAAATGGGTGCGGATTCCACCAGGGCTCGAACCAGGGACCTCTCGCATCCAAATCCCATGTCCACCTATACCAAGCCACCCGAGGGGCGCTGCCTAGGCAGCGATTTCGTCCCCATTTAGGACCCCCGTCTATGACGTATTCGGACTTATGCGATTTTGGGGATTTGCTCTTGTAGCTTTTTGTAACCTTTGGGGCCTTTAGGTTAATGTCTCTGATAGGATATCCGAACTAAGAATGAATGTACAGTTATATTTTACCTATGATTCCTTGTCATAATTATTTTGTCACATTTGCGTTCAGTCTCAGATAGGGTATTCATTTGAACATGGTATGGTACAGGATAGGGTATCCATTCGAACAGATGGTACATTTATGGTCTTATGGTATCTTTTCACCCGTTTTTGCCAATTTTTGGTCTCACATAGGGTCACTTTCAGAACCTACAGAATAGGGTCACTTTCAGAACCTACAGAAAAGGGTGGTTACCCGGGCAACTTATCGTAAACCGGGGTTACTTTGACCCAACTTTTTTTTTCAGTCAAACCCTACATCATGCATTGTTTACACTGTCCACATAACACCAATGGGAAAGGTTCAGTTTTGTTATTTTTTATTTGTGTTGAGTAGCCTATTATTGCAAAATTAGGTATATTTTGGAATAAAGCTAAGATAGTATCCATTCTGCTCAAATTAGGTGATATTTACCAAAAAACTTTCAGAAGTGATTGTTCACAAAGTCATACTTTTATCAGTAAACCTATACAGTTAGTCAAAAGCTTCCCTGTACAATTCTATTTGAAAAACCCTTTCCCGCCCCTCACTCCACCCACCCCACCCCGCCCCTCACTCCACCCACCCCACCCAGGATAGAACCATCTTTTTTGAATATTATTTGTATGATCCCCGCCCCTCACTCCACCCACCCCACCCAGGATAGAACCATCTTTTTTGAATATTATTTGTATGATAAATAATAATTACCCAGCATAGGCTTTGAGGTAGTAAACAATTAAACCTTGGAGTAAATTAACTCTAGATTTAACAGTATTCTGTGTGAACACTCCCAAAAATAAGGTGGTCAGTGTTATAAATCAGTAAAATCCTATAAAGGTCATATGACTCTAAGGACCAGTTTATACTTTTTTGACCCAATAACATACTTTGCATGGATATATCTGGGGGTGCTTGGCCCTATATCTGAATCTGGGGTTTAAATGTAGTGAACTGAGGAAAGTTCTAAACAAATTCCAAAATTTTGTTTGAAATTAGGTGTTCAGAATTAAGCTTTCAAAAAAATACAGGTTTGTGAACTGAAGAATATGCTTGAAATTGGGGTTTAGACGCTAGGGAGCATCAGAGAGCCCAGGAGGGGTACTCAAAAAAATTGGAAGGTATATGATATTCGCGATATCCAACATAGGGTCTTGCGGAACTGATTTTGGTCAAAATAGGGTCTATGGAACTGCTTTTTTCCTGAATTGAGGTTTCAGGAACTGCTTTTTTGTATAAAAATACGACTATTTGTCCTGAAAATCACTCAAAATTAGATATAAAACATATTTAAACACACTTTTGAGCCATGTTCTTTGAAAATGGGGTCTTCGAAACTGAAGTTATCTTGAAATGAGCATCTTCGGGAGCAGAAGAGGAGGATTAAAAGGGGTCTTGAGGTCGGCACATACCCTTTACCTTCCATCAATGTAAGTGACCTCCCTCAGGGGCAGAGAAAGTGTGAAAATTTGGTCTTTAGGGCTATACATACCCTTACTACCTTCAGCCGTGTACAAATGCCCTCCCTGGGGGATTTGTTCAATGCAACCCGGGGGGGGGGGGCACTCAACTTTGAAAGTGGTAGGTATGTCAGGCGCGAAGCGCCGAAATTGGGGGCAGGTGAACTGATTTTCTGTAAAAAATGGACCTTTGAAACCGATTTTGGGGGGTCTAGTGAACTGAAATTTTGGCCAAAAATAGCCTCCTGAACTGAAAATGTTCGCATTTCCTGAGCAGTTTATGCAGTTAGAGCTAAAATTTTGTAGTTTTTCTAAAAAAGGGGATCTTGACCGCCAGACATATATATCCTGCCCACATATGTGAGTGCCCCCCCCCCCTCCCCCGGAATGCAACATTTACCCATGACACAAACACCAGGTATTTTTGTCTCAGCTTTCACAGAAATTTGATGATGAAAAAAGGGCATCATTCAAGGCAGGGATATCAATTAGATCACCAAGAAGAAATACAGCCAGGAACATGATTTTATTATGAGATCCTTAAGTCATCTTTACATTCTCCCACTTAAAGGTGCAATTCATGATTCTGTTGTGATGGAAACCTCGCCTATTTTCTAGCTAAATAAAGAGAAGAGTACAACATAAATGTATTCTGAAATGTCAATTGATTCCAACAATTCGTTTTCAAGTAACAAGCTTCTCAGCATTTTAAGAATCTTCATAGGCCACTGTGTTGTAATTACTGACGGGACCCCAACAGTACACATTTTCTCTCTTTTCTCAAAAATGCAAGTATATTTGAACAAATGGTTTGGCCGCGGATTGTAACATATACCAGTCAAGGATTCTTACCAGCTGAGCTCAATTTTGATAGAGGTGACCTTGGGGATGAAAGGTGGATCATGAATTGCCCCTTTAAATCGTACTGTCCAGTGTCCACAGACCGACTTTGTAGAGGTCCTCTTTTAGCCCAAAAAATCCATCTAAAATTTACATTAATTTTTAAGGTCGGTCATGCTTTACAGTGTGTCCCAGAATAAACCTTACAATCTTTGCGTGCAATTTTCGTAGGTTTAACGGATAGTTTGAACGTATGTAAAGATTGCATTTTATAGCCCATGAATTGAACTTTCAGATACCGTTTGTTTCATTTCAATCGGTAATGTACAACAAAAGTTACGCTTTGTCAAATAATTGAATGTAAAATTTGCTGGTCCAATTTCACGAGTTTATAAGTTCCCTTGAATGAAGCTCTATTGAGTATTGTCATTGATCTGTTCACTCAACCGTAACAATGTTTACTTATTTACTACGCACATGCTTTCTTTTATCTATGCTGAAAAAATGAACAAATTTGATGTAAAAATAAGACAGATTTTTCAAGGTGACTCATTTTTATTTCATTCAGAAACACCCTTACTTTATGGCCAATAATCATGAAATTGGACCAGACAAAAATCCACCCAAAAACTTGATACGACATAAGTTTTGTTGTATACTACTGATTCAAATGAAACAAACGGTATCTAAAAGTTCAACTCATGGGCTATAAAATGCAATCTTTACATACTTTCTGACTATCCGTTAAACCCATGAAAATTGCACGCAAAGATTGTAAGGTTTATTCTGGGACACACTGTATTACGTCATTATGATGTCAGTTTTTGATTTTGGTATCATTGGAAAGAGGAGATTCTACCCTATACTATGGTGGTAAACATCTAAATTTTGGATGTGTCAACATAGAATTAAGAGATCCTTAAATTTGATGGCTCACCCTGGAAGGGTGGACTTTGCAGATGATTTCAATTTTGATTTTATCATTTCAGCAGCATTTTCTAAGCTATAAAATGACACCTTACTTGTTGAAATTGATCAAGGCGATCAAATTTTACAACAGAAAATCTGCTGGAAATTCTTATAATTTTTTTTTTTTGCTGCCTTTTTTCATCAGTTTCTCGAAAAGTGTTCTTTTGCAAAGTCCCCCTTTTCGGGGTGAGTCATCACAAATGAAATAAGTGTGATGTCATAAGCTTCATCAGTACCGTGGGGCGTATCAACACCCTTCTCACTTCATTCAAAAACTATCTCCTTGGAATTGTTAATGTCTAAAATGGTTTGTTTTCTACCCACCCTGGTTAGGGGTCTGGCATTTCATTTTGAAGGGGGTGGGTCCCAAAACAGCGGATAGACTCTGCACTTTTTTTTTATGATCCCCCCTATTGGAGATCTGAAAATGTTATGACCCTGTCTTCTACCAACAGAACCAATTATTTTGTGCTCCGATTAATTGCAGGATTGAGAGTTTGTGACAATACAACATTGAATAACACGCTTGCTTTTGCTGATGGGTGCCTGTTGATCGCTACAGACACCGCCTCAGCTTCAGAAAGTTTTTGAAAATTAAACACAAAATGGTGCAATTTAATTTTTACTCACCATGAAATACTGGCATTTTTAGTCTTCAAACCAACATAATTTTAGGCCTATAGGGCCTACATATTTTTTATGACCCCCTACTTTTGATGAAATAATTTTTGGACCCCCCTGTTTTCCCCGGCTGTTTTCATGCCAAAAATCAATGACCCCCTAGTATATTTGGGACCCACCCCCTTTGGAAGAAAATGCCTGCCCCCTTAGGATTACAAATTCTCTTCTAAATATGTCCCATATGAAAAGTCGGTGGTGTTATTATATTTATCCGGAACCTTGCAATATTCTCTGATTGTAGAAATTCTTATCGAATATTCAAAATCATAAGGCTGGTGCCC
>JXSR01S020941.1:0-10438 GCA_000969725.1 Ophiothrix spiculata
TTCAAAAAAAGGTTGCAAAAACGTATTTAGGGCATGATTTTAAGAATGGACCAAAACTTGCTTAGGTTGGGTCTGAAAAAAAATTGAACACGGTTGTGTACAGCTCCAAATCTGAGTGGCCCCCCGGAAAAATGTGCCCTTTTCTGACCTTTTCCTGCTGGCATATACTTTATACATGTTATATGGATGTACTACAGAAATTTGTTATGGATCTTGATATATTGAGCTTTGATATGCTACATTGGTCCCAAAAACGGAACCCAGAATTTGAAGAGTTACTACCCCTACTATATGCATTCAACGATATTGTATAACCCATTATAAATGTAATAGGCATTGCAACATCAAAAGAATAATTGTTTAGAGTCCACTAATTAATAACATCTTACGAATACAAATCATCAATTATTAAAGGTCACTTAATGGCTGGAATCCTTGGCAACAAATAATTTTTGTTCAAGTTGAATGGCCAATCTCATTCGTACTGTCCTCGTAAATCATCATTAACTATAACTGGTCACTTGGATAAAGGCCAAAACATTGACCATTGTAAATTCCTCCTGTATAGTTAAAAATAGAAAATCAATTTTTGTATCTTTTTCTGATACCATGGGGTGCATATAATAGAATACCAAATTTGGTGCATTTGAACCCAGAAAATCAAATCTTGGATTTGGAGTCAAGTTAGCTCAAACAGAAAGACGCTAGCTTGCGATGTCAAAGGTCCGAGGTTCAAACCCTGGTAGTACCAAAGTTTAGTGTTCTATTTCCCTTGACAAGAAATTATTGCTAATTGTCTCACAGAAACCCCTACAATATTTGGGGAGCCAATCCGGGCAGTTATGGTGCATATGTGGGCTAATCAAGATTCAGCACTCTTAGAGGTTGGCGTAGAATCTGAAATAATGCCTGGTGTGGAATAAAGCTTATTCAGAGCATAGTGATCAGCAAACAGCTGTGAAACATGCTGAGGCGATGTGGAATTACAAATCAGGGAGGCATTGGTGTATTCCCGCATGTGGAAGCACACGTTTCCGTGCACTTGTGGATGTTCACCAATGTGTGTGAATTTCCACATCATGCGGGGATACACTCATAAATGAGTAAATCCCCCATGACGCTGGTATTCACATTTCACGTGTATCGCCGCTTGCGGGAATACACCATAAAATGTGTATTTCCAATTTTTGGGCTATTTGGTACACGAATTGGTCTCTGTTTCTTGAAAATTGGTATATGTATGGGCGGTACTTCAAATTTTAAAGCGGCAAACCCCTACGCGACCTATTACAAAATCTCGAAGATCAACGAGTTCGTAAATGTCAAAATTAGGCTTATTTTATGATACCGAATGCCCTTCTACTACTTCTTTGCTACAACATAGAATGCCAATGGTTTTTTTTTCTTTGCCAAATGTGGTATTTTTTAATGGGTCAATTTTTCAAAATTTTCTAAAATTTGCGCCAAAATCAATAGTATCAATGATGCCACAAATCTGAGAATTTTTGAAACCCAAAACACCGAAGTGCACACTTAGGCCTATATCCTGTTATTAAAACCTTGATTTTATCTAATGTGTGGAAATACCAAGGAAGTTATAGGGGGAACACGGATTCTCCGCAATCTTGTGTCGCTCATGGAGCTGAGTTATTGTACCTCCGGATATATATTCGGAATTTGACCCGATATCCAGACAGATCGCGTAAATCTTCACCTGACGCACATACTGCGTGTGCATTTTGTTTCACGCGCAAACCGTGTCTGCGTTTCATGTAACGTGGATTGCGACTTTCTCTGATTAAAGTACGCCAATTTTCCCGCTAATCTGTAGCGAAGACTCTCGAAGTGTTGCACGCGGAGCCGTAAACTGCCGGAGGTACAATAATGGTGCATTCATAGTCCAACGATTTCACAACGATTTCATCGTACGACGTCTGTCGATACGCAGTCTTTAAACGCGCTACGCATATTGCGCTATAACTTTTGAAGACTGCGTATCGTAGCCATCGTGCGATGTTGCAGTGATGAAATCGCTGGACTATGAACGCATCATAACTCACCCTCCATGAGCGACAATCCAAGATGGCTGCCGTCCCATAGGATTTACACGGCGATGATATCAAAATGGCGGAGAATCCCTGTTCCCCCATAACTTCCTTGGGAAATAGGCGTAAACCAGTGAATTACCGCATGTGGAAAATCACGCGAACGTGCGTATTTCCAACAAGCGGAGATCCGCATGATGTTGTGAAATTCCACACTTGGAGATAAAAGTAAGAAAGTGTATTTCCACATGTTAAATGTGTTGGTGAACCTTAATTAATGTGAGGAAATCGGTGAATTACCGCATCAAGATATTCAAGCGGAATGGTGTATTTACCAAGATGAGGAGATACGCCGAGGACAGTGTATCACCGCATGAGGAAATTCCAGCGGAAACGTTAATTTCCGCATGTGGATGTTCAAGCGGAAGTGTGTAATACCGCATGTGGTAATACACTAAATCCGTACGTGTTAAATACCTGAAGACTGATCACATTGATTATTATACAAAATTGTAAAAAATGTACTGCAATCTACTGCAGAGCGAGTACACTAGCTGCTGACGTTTATTTCAAGTAGAAATAAGTATGCTTCTAGATCTTTGTTGCATGTGTAACATTTTTACAATTGCGTTACTTACCTTTGTTTTCTACCGTCATGGCCTAATTTTTATCAAACAAATAATAAAAACAAAAAATTGTAAACAAATATTTGGCATTTTGTTGGTCAGTTTGACAAACAGTTTGTTTGTGCTCATAAAGTGTACAAGGTAATCTTTGTCAATTGACTAATGACCAGGTTCACAGAATTGCAGAGCTATTAATCCACTTTAATTAAATGTAGGTTATCCTTGGTTTTGACCATAAGTGGTATTGTTTCAACACACTGAATTTATGACCATTTCTTTAGTGGGGTCCGCTCGCCAGTCCGACGACTCGCTAGTCCGAAAGCTCGCTAGTCCGAAGGCTCGCTAGTCCGAAATGTAATTCAATAGGGAAAATATAACCTTGAAAAAGGCTCGCTAGTCCGAAAAAACAGCTCGCTAGTCCGAATTTCAAAATGGCTCGCTAGTCCGAATTCCAAAATAGGCTCGCTAGTCCGAATTTTGAAAAACTGTAATAGAAATATGCACACATTTTGTCATATTCGGACTAGCGAGCTGTTTTCGAAATTCGGACTAGCGAGCCTATTCCGAAATTCGGACTAGCGAGCCTTTTTCATTTTTCGGACTGGTGAGCCTAAATGAAATTCGGACTAGCGAGCTGTCGGACTAGCAAGCCGTCGGACTAGCGAGCTTTCGGACTAGCGAGTTGTCGGACTAGCGAGCTGTCCCCTCTTTAGTGAGTTATGAAAACAATATTTTTGGTAAAATTTCGTAATATTAAAAGTATGTGAATTAGGTGATACATCTGTAGACTGTATCTTCCATTGTCTACAAAGAGAAGATACTTCCCATCATGCATTGCTTATTATGGGATAGTTTGTACAGGAAATTGTGTTAACAGTGAGCGGTGAAACTTGCCACAAATTCAAGATTATAGCGCTTATCTTCAACACACTATAGAGTCATTTTATCACTGACTTTTCACATAAATTCCTTTTTGCACTTTGTCTCTGCTCAAGCTTTTTATACCTAAGAAAATAGAACTAGCACTAAATAGTAGGAAAGACCCGAACACATAGGTGATGGCTGAAAAAGACCATTTCATTGATACATTTTGATACAACAATTCAACAGAATAGTTTGAGATTGGAGAAAAGGGATAAATCAGGGTATAGAAAAAATAAACCTTTCTTGAAACTTTTATTGTGCTGATGAAAATTTTCTGTGAGATTCATGAAAAAATGCACAAATCGCTTAAAACTTTGCTTGTTTTTGACAGTAATTTGACATTTACCCCAAAATTTGGCTTATTTATTTGTATTTCATCATTCAATATTGCCAGAAAAATCATCTGTTCAGAAGTTTTCGTAATTTTTATTATGATTATTATTTGACTTTATATTATTATTATTATTATTTTATTTTAACCTTACCATACTGATTTTTTCTGGAACTTCAACTTTTTTCTGGGAACGGCGCAGCCGCGTTACCACATATTTCAAAGTCCTGGGATAAATAGCCAATGTGCCTTTAGAAATGATCTTTTCGCATGATTTGATATTGATCTTAAAAAGTGCCATACGTCCTTTATTGAATGGTGTTATTTTTTACCAATTAGTAGTCTAGCAATTAATCATGCACAATAGTTTTAAGGTCACTTGTAATTATAAGCATTGTAAGTGACCAGTGCAGTGGTCATAAATGGTTCATGGCCAAGGCTATAAACGTCATCTTAAGAGGACACGTTTTTAATCTTGTTTCAATAATTAATTTCCTCCTCGTTTGATGCATTTCATTGATCCAATTGTTTTTAGTTTATTGGTTCATATGGCCTCTGGTATTTTTATTGAATATTTCTTGGAAGTTAGGGCTTTGGTATTCTATGAATTGACAACTTGATGTTGTGTAGTAATCCTGGGATAATAATAGATACAAAATTTTAAAAAGCAGCCACTGAGTTCACAAATAATTCATAGTTACATCACAATATTTTGGATAAACAAAACTTATATGAAAATGGCAAAAAGGTCAATGTCCTTTTCTAGAAATACAACAAAGGATAGACACAAATGTTGAATTCACACCATCAGTAGGGATAAAATAATCATTATGAATTATTACCAGAAAAAACACCGTAGGCAAGTTTGTTAATTAAACTTTCTTTAAAAATATTTGCCAACCCTATGATAAAGGCACTAGCTATAATAGCCCAGATTCAATGAAAGAAAATAATGAAAAAGAAAGAAGTAAAATTATTGAGAAAAAAAAACCCTATAAGAATCCATTCTTGCAAAGTTTCACCTATAATCTTTCTGAGGTGAATACATGTAGATTCTCCTAAAATTGTTCAAATTGTGAATTAGATCAATTACAAGAGAATCTGGGAACCCTCACAGAATTTTTTTGAACATGTGAACATATTGGTAAAAGAAAATACATTTTGCTTGATACAAAATTGTGCCTAAACCATGTTTAACTTTAAATCTGGTCTGGTCTTCAATATCTTTTGTGGGTATTGCTTTATGGTTCATTTTTCTGCTTTTAGTTATGTAGGTTACCAGAGCCTTTCTGTACATCATTATAAAATGGATTTTCCATTACTACTTATGCATATTTATATTTGTCTACAAGTTTATATTTGCCACTGTTGGATATGCCTTACCCACAATACTTCTGAGTGAAAGACCTATAGCATATGCCATGGTGGTTTGGGAATGAACCAATAGGCTGGTGGTAATTCAATGGACCATTATGCACCTGCACTTATAACAAAGATATGATTGATCATTATTATGACCGGTATCCATAACTGCACCCCGGTATCACAGTAAACCAAACCGTTTCCATAACTGACCTGTGCTTGACAATGAATGACCAAGGACAATTTTTGTTAAATTTTGTTTTAGATAAAATTATAATTATGTCAGACCTACCAAGCTGTTTAATTGATGAAAGTCATTGATACTGTACATCAATAATGCAATCTATTATCAAGAAACATAAGAGCTGCTTTGGCCGTTTGCTTTTGCGGGTCTCTTTGTGTGCTTCTACTTCAATAATACAATAGTAGGCCTATATTAAATTAATTTCCCTTACCAAAATACATGGAAAAGAGCATGCATCTCCCCATTTTTAATAGTTTTTAAAGAAGCGAAATAAATAAATGAGCTAGAACAGTTCATGAGGCATGGTGAGCTAGGTGGAATTTATTGCAGAGTCATCCAGTTCATGGTATTTCTTCACATCCAGGGTCTTGAATTTTGAATAATAACAATTGATGTGTAACCGTTAGGCACAATTTACCCTATAATAATGTAATAACTGGTTGCATTGAACTGCGTCACCTTTTATGTTGTTCCTTGGTGTTTAGCGTCAAGGTGTCTCAGTGTTTGAAAGCAATATTATTAATCATTGATCATCATTGGTGGTACGAATATACACAAATTGACTGCTTGATTTTGATTGAGATCACTGAAGGGAAACAATTTTAACTGTACCCCAAACAAAAAGCAGTCAATATTCGTTTTATATACCGAATATGGGATTTTTGTCATCAATTTGGTTTTAAAAAGAACTATTTTAGCACTTAAAACACCCAATGATGATTACGATATGTGTTTCTTCTTTCACTCCTGACTGCACCGTGTTGTGTGTGCAAGAGAAATAGCTTACGCACTGTCACACGTCTTTGACCGCGAATGCTTATAGTTGCTCATTTCAAAATATATTTTGTAAGCCTAATGAAAAATATGTATTGAGCCTAGTAAAAATATAGGGCCTAGTTAAATCCAAGTCAGAAGTCTTCCCGCCCAGAATGAAAAGGGTTTTTTTTTCAGATGACTTTAGTAATGTACGGATTTGCAACCTATTTAAATCCATAATTTTATTCTATGTAATACTCAATTTCTGAATTGTATTTGGTGGCTCAATGTACAGATCTATGGCCTTGTTTACGAGAAATCTTTGATCAATGTTGCAGCTATATTAAGACAGTGATCAATCATTTAGTGGGAGTACTCATGGTTAAGCAGGTGTTTATATATAGTATTGGATGAAATTTCATCCTTAATATATTGTAAACCACCTGCTAATGTTATACTTCATGGCGTTGTTCAAAATAGTTGTACCAGCATATTCCAGTAATTAAGAAAATGCTTACTTTGAAAATTATGTCATTGAATGTGTCATATATATATGTTATATAGATTTTTATATTTCACTGTATGCAGTGGGGTTTGAACCCTATCCTTTTTATTTTAACCCCACCATTTTTATCCAGACACCCTTTATACTGAAAGTTCTCTGAGTCCACCCTTTTTCAGAAACTTGGATCAGTTTTTCATACTGATGGGGGTACTGAATTCTGAATTCATCTCACTTTGGTTTACTGATTAAGCCCAGCTTGGCAATGTAGAAAATATAAATAGTGACCAAAAAATCTTATCACAATGATGATATGCTCACTCTGATTCTTGGGGTTTTTCAACGTAATTTCAATTTTAGTCAAAGGGTAAGAAGCCTACCCTTTTTATTTCAGACCCACCCTTTTTTATCAAGGCACCTTTTTTACTAGAAATTTTCTGAACCCCACCTTTTTGACAATTGTTGGATTTTTCTAGACCCACCCTTTCTAAAGCGTTTAGTGCATACAGTGTATTTATGTCGCCTCGATCAAAGTTATGGGTATGTCGATGATTGCATGCCTTCTGATAGGTTGTATGCTTTATCAAATCAATTCATTAGAAATTTGATATAATGATACCAGATATATGGCCATAATAAAATGTACTCCGCTTTCTCATGAAAATAAAAATAAGGAATAAATTTAAAAATTTAAAGATGGTATATAATGGTCAGTAATATAAATAAATATGGTCACATTGATTTTAATCTATAACGTATCCCCTCCAAATATAATTTTACCATATATAATCTTGGTGACATAGATAAAAAAATCTACTATAATACCAGCTTCAATGAAACATGATTTGATTACTTTTTATTATTATGACCTCCATTTGTAGGAAGAAGTAGCAACAGGCATCAGATATACTGGCTGGAATTGGTTCACCTTCAAAGAACAAGTTTCCAAAAAGATCTACTTGAAGGCTGGAGAGCCACACTACTTTGAGGCTCGTTATCGGGAGTATGGAGGTGCTGACTGGGTCCAGGCGGCTGTCGTCTTCTATGACCTGCCTTATGTGGCTTCTCAGTTGCCCAATGCTTTCAATGAGAAGCAGCGCATTCACGTTGGCTCTGAGAGCAAGAAGGAGCAACAGGTATGTATTACAATAGGCCTAGATCTTCTTAAATTCTTTGCATGCCCTTAGGTCTTGAGATAGTATACTTATAATTGTCTCAACTTGGATCACAGTATATGCTTAGCAAGTTATTTTCTGGTTTGATAACAAAACATAATAAATGGTGTTTAAAAAAGGGGTGAGTTGGTTATTTATTTACGTATACCATCAGATCAGCTATATAGTTTTGGACTGCTTCTCAGACCTGAAACTTTTCAGCTGATTTCAGCTCTCTTTATTACACCTTTCAGCTCTTTTTCTTGATAAATCAGCCAAACTAGTTCTAATTTATAGTTTTACAATGGGAATATTATACCTAATGATTTTGTAACTTTACTTTGTAGACCTTGACATTAGGCAAGGATGAGATTCAGCAGGTTGTAGTTAAACACACTGGGTGTGAGAGTTCCATCAATGCAGAAAGGACTGCCGTGGTAGACTGTGTGGTGTCTGGCACATTTACGCTAACACACGGTGGCCAGACAACCGGTAAGCATAACACATTTTTTCTCCGATGGTTTTATGAATTCTGACATGTTATGCCTCGAGAATGTAACTCCACTTAATTATCGTTTTAAAGATAATCATATATTCTACTTCAAATTTAAAATTAAATTGAGCAGGGACTTCTGATGGCCTATATAGTATACAAATATTTAATGATAATGAGGGATCTTGTGGAATCTATTGGTCCCCGAGGTGAACTGGAGGGCGTGAGGTACTATTTTCCCGAGACCAACGGTCGAGGGAAAATAGTACCTCACGCCCTCCAGTTCACCAAGGGGACCAATAGATTCCACTTTAGATCCCGAATAAGATCATTAAATATTTGTTTTATATCATTTATTAAATATATTTTTTGTTCATTGATTGGTTAAATGCTAAACCTGATACTTAGAAGTTAGATTGACATCGATTTCTTGCTGTATAATGCACCTTTCTGATTTCTTGCTTCAGCGCCATAGAATTCAATTGCGCTGAGTAACGCTGCCCTTGGGGATGAGGCTAAACATGAAATAGTAGCCTATCTCACTCAAAAATAGTATCTCGCTCCCTCAAATATAGCATTGTTTTGTTTTCTCTCGAAATAGTGGTACTATTTATCATCATGTGACCAGCTTTTAACCAATCAATGAACAATAATATATTTATGAATGATATAATCAAAATTATGTCCAATATGGTATCCTTGAGCATATTAAACTTAGAATATTCTACTAGATTATTTTTAAAGACTACGAATGTGATCAATAGTGGACGTACACTAGTAATAGAGTGTACCATTGAAATAGATAGGAAAAGTCTTTGCCGCTCGTCGCAAGGCTGTTTTGGCAATATTCAGGTAAAGTACTTTTATTTGATAAATTTCCCTGCATACTGCATCATGTAACCAGAGCGTAATGGGCGCGATCGTCGGCGCTTCACAAGCACTGGGGAGAGACCAATCACGTGCTGTAAATACGTGCATAAACGAGTTGACTTCACGCAAACCAGGGTAGCAACAAGTGTCCTTCTCCAAAAATCCCTAGAACGGAGAAACTTAATTCTTAAAAATACAGTAGTAAATTAAAAACTAACACAATTTTAATACACGTGGTCCTCCCCTACAAACCTCCAATAAAGTCAGTCAATCTGTTTCAAGAAATCCTGATAAAGTTTTTTTTTTTATGAATTGCATGTAATTTCTTGTTTCCATTTTAGGTGATCTAAACATAGATGTCTCTGCAGCTGACATGGAAGCAGCCTTGGAGGGTTTATCTTCGGTTAATAAAAATGTAACTGTAGAACGCCAAACTGACGGCTTGATAACATGGACATTCACCATCACTTTCCATGAGTCTACAGGTATGTTCATATTCACAGCTGTAGGACATAGCCTATACTCTATAAACCTTGAAGTATGCAGCAAGCAATCAGACTAACTCTGTTTCCAGCTGGCCAGATCCATAGCATTTCTCTTTTGTTTTATAACATTGTGAACTGGTGTTTTTGTATTGTGAAAGAGATTAACAATTATCGATTAAGACCAAATCACTTTATTTTAATATATCTTGTACATGAATTGTTCATGATTTTGGTAATATTTTTGGCTAATGTTGTTGCTACCACATGAACAAACCTTGAACACAAGTTTATTTGAATATTCAGCAAGGTTGGGTAAATTATTATGATTCGAAAAATACAGACTAATTTAGGGTGCTGTAAGGCTGCGATCACATACAACTATACGGTATACGGTATTTGCTATACTATTCTGGTATACGGTGCACGAATTTGCAGGGCACGCGTATAGTTGAAATCGAACACATGAATTTGATTCTACCGGGTCACATAAGAGGGCACTATTCGAAAAAAACGTGCAGTTGCGAATAGTATAGTATAGTGGAAATCGTGCGCGTTCGATTTTCGTGCAGCATATACCGGTATATGTTTGCTCGGACGTAGGTAGTGATTAAATACGGTGGAAAAGATAGGTTTGAAGATACAAAAT
>JXSR01S020941.1:45853-56034 GCA_000969725.1 Ophiothrix spiculata
TTTTGCAATAGGAATTTATATCAACTAATAATATTTTTAGGTGACTTAACACAGAAACTGGTGTCGGACATGTTTGAGCTGATATGAGGGGTGTTGGACATAATTTCAAAGGTTTTATCTCAGACTTATTTTAGTGTACTTTCCGGTGTACTTAATCATGCGCTTTAGTTAAAGGCTATCTTACACGTGCGTCATTCTTATATTCATCCACTGCGCATTACTCTTGATGGCCTGCATTTGTATGCAGGGCTCAAAGCGCACAGTGCTTAAGGTACTTGTCATTGCTTATAAAATGACAATTTTTGCTTAACATCTAAAAGTATTTTATTACATTTTTCTCAAAGAACTATATATACCCTTTTTTATTTCAGAAATGTAATCAGCACATATAAAAACATAATATATCAATAGAAGAATTCTTTCTGTGCTAAGCCACCTTAACATTTATCGTCGGAACATGCTGTATAAAATGGAACTAATTATTCCCAAAGTCAAAAATATTTCTAAACTTTTTTTTTTTTTTTATGATTGTTTTGCAGACCAACTTGGGAAATTTTTTAATCTTGGTTAAATAGACCCCAGATGTGACAGACAGTATGCAAATTAGATTTGTTATTAATCTTAGTTGGTGGTCATTGTTGATGGAAAGTTAATCTGAATTGTTTATCCATTCAGGTGGTTTTGGAGGTGGCCGTACTCTAACAGTAGAAGGACTTGGGTTTGGAAGTAAAGACACAACCACAGTGACGGTGTGTGACAATAAATGTCCTATACTGACTATCACAGCTACCACTATTACGTGTGATGTTCCTGGTAACTCAGGTAAGGCATTGAGTTTGGACCTAAAGACACAACCACAGTGATGGTGTGTGACAAAATTAAATTTATATTTAAACAAAAGCTTTTTCCAATCGACCGACCCTTCTTCTGAAAGGGCACATATGGCCAAACAAACCTATTTTTATTTTTGTCCTCATTGATATCAATTATCTTACAGGAACTGATGCTACCTTGTTATGTGATGTTGTTGTGACCGTGAAAGATGTTGATCCCGTTACGAAATCTGGAGCTTGGACATATGACAGGTCTAAAACTGCTACTATTACATCTGTGTCACCTGCGAGAGCTGGAACAGGGGGTGGAGTTATACTGACAATTGCAGGAACAGATTTTGTGTAAGTTGCATGCATTTTAAACTCATAATAGAAATTAATGATATTTTTATACACTAGCAAACTTGAAGTTGAATACATCAAATTCCAGTTTGAGATGTTCAAGTTGACCAGTGTTTGAAAATATTATTGATTCTAAACTTTGCCGGCTTGTATCATTTCTGATGCACATTAATGGGTGTTTTGCTAGTCTTACAATGGTCTTATGCCTCATAATTGAAATCTATAGTTGTTTTAGGAATACTGCATATTATATTACTGACAGCTTATCTTTAACATCACAACTGAAGCAGTGATTCAATTACATCATTGAAAAAAAATCAAAAAATGTTCCCAGTTTATTATCTGATTTGTTTAAAATGATAAATATGTTATCAGTTGAGTTGTACTCATAGATCAAGTAGAGCAATATCAGACTGCCTATACTTACCAAAGTAGTGAGGTCGTCAGCCATGGAGCTTAAAATGGGGTTTTCTTGTCTAATTAATACTGCATTCACACTTATTGTAACTTTTCAGCTTTGTAACTATGTCATCTGTTTAATTTCATACTTTTTAGCTTTGCAGTTGTGTAGCTTTGCAGCTTTGTCACTTCATGTCGCTCTGAAAGTTGAATTCATTTAAGCTTGAAAAATCGTGTCATGTCATATTTTTCTACATGGATTATCTCGGCGACATATATAAATTGCCGCTATGACAAATGGAAGCGACATGTTTCTGCAAAACTACACGAGCATGAAAGCAGCATAATGGTTTATTCAGAGTGCTGTCGATATGCATCGATCGATGCTCATCGACGCAAAGTCTTTTATACTATTCCTTGTGTATAGTGTGTGTAAAAACTGCGCGTCGATGGGCATTGATCGATGCACATCGACAGCACTCTGAATAAACCATTTGTCACATCAAATACAACATTGAGGGTAAAAATCTTAATACCTCCCAATGTGACCGTAATAAGAAGTGACAAGAATCTCTCTATGGTTGTATCATTTCTTTTTCAGTGCTTCAGGCAATGTAGTGACAATAGATGGAACGGTATGCGAAGTACAATCTGAGACAACCTCACAGATTCAATGTAGAACAGGACAACGTTCTACAACTATCAAGACTAAAGTCAGAGTGGAGGTAGGAGGGGACAGAGGAATAGCTACTCAGGTAAGAATGTGATCACATGGCAAACCTACATGTTACTGATTTGATAGATATCTACCAGTTCATATGATATTGTTGAGATAAATTAAAACAAGTAACATGTACCTTTCACCATGGAAATATTGTTGAAATCATTAAATTTCCTACAAATTTCAACCCAGTTTGTATGGTGCGTATGCCGAAAGCATGTGTGACTATGCAAAAACTGATTAAAATGGACTGCGCACATATTGATTGGCACAGTTCAGCATCATGTTCATGTGAAAACACAGGAGTTTTTATTCTGCACGCATTGATTCACTTGTTTTAATGCACTTTGCTTGCGTTCCAATTTTCATGATTTGTAGGAAATTTAATAATATCAATAATAGTTTTCCTGAATTACATGACAGATATCAAAACCATGTATGGTGATCAAGGCGCGAGGGTATCTTATGGCTTGGATAGGAATGTGCTACTGGAAAATCTTTAGTGCCAAAAAAAAAAAGGGACCCATCCATGAACTAAATTGCACAAATTTAGGAGTCAAATTTACACAAAAAATTATACAAAAATGAAAATTTTCTGTTACAAAATGCCAAAGTTGTGTAATTTGGCTTGAGTTTTCAAATTATTGTCCATTAAAAGGAAAATGACATCATATATGACATCATAGTGCGCCAAAATAATCTGTGACCCTTATTTTTTATTACTGAATTTTGAAGTTTAAACTATAATCTATTAAACTGACAAAAATAAGAAATATTTTGTAGATAGGAACTTATCACCACGATCGAGCTGTTTTTAATAATATTATGCTATTGAGCATTATTACTCTTCTTTAAGGATATCACCATTACCATTTCATTAACACCTAGATTGCATTTTTTTACTCCAACAGCTACCCAATATATTTGGGTGACCAAAGCAATAAATTTCAATGCCTAACCTATTAACCATGGCATATGTCCTTTAAGCTAGTGTTAAACTCTTGTAGATTTTGTTGCTACATTGCCTCCATATTTGCCTCTTCAACGTGTAGTAGCTTGCCACTATGGTATATTGATCAATTTGAGCAGAGCAAGTTTTGGTGCACAACAAGATATTCAAGTTAAAATCAATTTGACATGCAAAGTGCCAAAATTACAAAAACTTATTTCTTTTGTCACTCAGTCAAAGCATTTTAACTCTTTTGTGCATAACACACAAAATATTTATTTCCTTTTTATCCATAGGACAAAGCAGATTTCTACTATGTCGATGTTTGGTCATCACAATTCACATGGGGTGGCAACAATCCGCCAGTAGAAGGAGATTTTGTCATCATCAAAACTGGCCAAACAGTTCTGCTTGATATGGACACTCCTGTTTTGAAGATGCTGCTCATACAGGGTAAAGTAGAGATTTTCATCTTCATTATACTGAGTTCAAGGCCCCCATTGCTTGTAAATGCAACCCACACCGTGCACATTCAAGTGTTTTTATATCAATTTTATATTTATGTACCATAATTCCTCTGACAGTTTGTTCCTTCCTACCCATGTGACGCAAGCGGCAGAAATGGGTACCAGTATGTAAAAATTGCTACACTGGTTTTCGAATTAGGATTCACAAGCATACATAGTGTCATAGATTGTGACCCAAGTGCTAAGGAAATGAAGATGTGCACCATGGCCATTTATAGATTAATAAATGCGCATTTCATTCACGAGTGAAATGAGACAAAATCAATGCACGCGCGCGGTCAATTTTGATGTGTCCAATTCATGAGGCCCGTAGGGGACGAGTGCATCGGACAGCAATCAAAATTTCCCACAAGTGCATTGATTTTGTCTCATTTTACGAGCAAAATGGAATGCAAATTTATTTATCTAATTCTTACACGACAGAAAAGTAATACTGTTTCTTTTTTGTGAAAAGAAGTACGGCCTTGATATGACCACCAAAGTCCAACACTTTTCTAAACTAAATAAATCATCACGCGACAAAAACATTGAAACATTCATATGCACTAAACGCCCACCACACAAATTGCCACGCAACAAGTGCAGTGCATTGTGGCACTGCACTCCGGGTACTTTGTATTCTTGCGTTCTGATTGGCTAATTCTGAATAGCAAATAAGCTTGGGGTTTGACTTCAATTTCCAAGTTCCCTTCAATTCCTATATTGTAAACCCAATTACTTTTCCAGGTGGCACTCTCCTGTTTGATGATACCCGCCCAAGCATCACACTGAATGCAGAGCATATCCTGATTGTAGAGCAAGGTCACTTGCAAATAGGAACAGAAGAGGAACCGTACCAGAATAAAGCCACTATTGTCATGCATGGGCATGTCTTGTCAAAGGAATTACCACTGTATGGAGCAAAGACTCTAGCTGTTAGAAGTGGCACCTTAGACTTACATGGTGAGGTTTTTGATGTTTTTTTATCATTGTTGATTAAGGACTTAAATATTGCAAGGCATACTCTTGCTTTGTAAAATGCTGTTTTCTGTATTAATTGGCTTCTATAGATCAATTGACTTTTTTTTTTCCGGCAGTATGCTTGCACAGCTTGCTCGTTCAGGGACCGTGCTTTCAAATCTCACGCTTTACTATGTTTTTCTATGCAATCATTCAATCATGTCGGGAACTTTCAAAACATAGCATTTAGTTCCTAAAAATGTGTGTGCATACTGCAGGTATGAATCTAGCATCATGTACCATCTGACCTCAATTACTTATTTTGTAGAGCATTCTTTTCATAACAAAATCTCTTGTGTACCAGGTTGAGAGCTATTTTTACACCATGAGGGAAAAAAATATTCATTGACCTCTATCACCAACTTTTTCATTTTCAGGTAAACATATCCCAATAACATGGACGCATTTAGCAGAAACCATTAATTCTGGTGCTACTCAGATGAAATTGATGAAAAAAGTGACATGGCAAGTTGGCAACAAGATGGTGATTGCATCTACTGGTCAGAGACATGCTCAGAATGAGAACGAGGAGTTTACTATCACCGGTAGGTAGATGTTTACATTGATCAGTTTCAGAGTTTTCATCAATACTTTCATATCAACATTTATTAAAATACAAAGGCAGTACATACAAACCCAGGACGAGAATCAGACTAGACTGGGAGGCACGATTTGACGCATGGTTGCACAAAATACAAAATTACAACAATAAAGAAATTTCAAGGAACATAATACAACCGAATGGTGATCAAGAAGGATCCCGGCAATGGGGAAAAAGGTTCAAATCATGAGTGGATTAGGTGAGTTGCTAAATTGAATAATTCAGATTCAGTTTTTTATTTCCATAATCAACAATATAGTTAAAATGAAACGATACGATTTCCCTAATCATCAAATGATAAGATGCCCATAATCGTCAATACCATAATACAAGAAATCAATAATATTGAGGATGAAATGATAAGATAATATCATGCAGGGATGTAGCTTTTCGGGAAATTTCCTGAGTTCATGAAATTTACACAAAACATTTGTATTTTCAGTAATTTAAACCAAGTACAAAATAATAGGAAACTGCTCTGTTTGAAGGCCATTTTCACGCATTTCAGGAAATTAGATTGTTCAAGTGTTATATCTCCGTACATAGGAAAAAGTTGAAAGATCAGTAAAACCAGAGAATAATAACCATTCTATTTTGAAAAAGAGAGAAAAAGGTTAAGAGTAAGATTTCAATATACCAGCAATACAAATAGTAAAACTTGTGGAAGTTTATACTGTAAAACCTTGATGAGTGGCACATCATGGTTTGCTTCAAAACATGGTCTTTCCACAAAACCACAAATTTGCTCTATATAGGCTAATAGGTACACAAAGCCATAAATGCCAATTCCAAGCTGTACATTTACACACGAATTCATATGGTAGATTTATCATGCCTAGCTAATTGGAACCTCAATTTTTGTCTTCTAACAGCTGTGTCTGCTGATGGATTAACCTTGACCTTTGAACCAGCTGCTGCATATGAACATATCTCATTGGTGCAAACTATAGATGGTGTTACCTTGGAAACCAGGGCTGAAGTGGGTCTTTTGACCAGAAATATTGTTGTGCGAGGCTCATTTCATGAGGAATGGAAGGAAGATATCCCAGCTTGCCCGGAGGAATTTGACACAAGTAAGTTGTGATAGAGCTTATCATATTTCATCCTTTTGTATTTGAGTACATGCTGTAGTCCTTTTGTTAGGAATCTTGCTGTACTGGTAAGAATTGTCCAATCAATATTAGTGCTTGGACCCACTATGTTGGGGGGGTGGGCACTCACATATGGAAGTGACATACGAGTACTACCAAGTAGGGAGTTTTCAGTGACAAATTGGGTCAAAGAAGAGGGTCTTTTAGTGACAAAGTGCAAATAAATGGGGGTCTTTGGGCAAAATTCACCAAAAAGTAGGGTCTTTCTGGGTCAAAAAGGCATAACATTTTTGCAAAATATTTTGATGATTTTTGCAAAAATGTTGATGAATGTTGCAAACTTTTCAAAAACAATATATGAAATTAAGAAAATGGTGGGTCTTTGAATGACAAAGAGGGGTCATTAAGTGACAGTTGGTAAAGATAGGGGGTCTTTCGGTGAGAGCGAGCAAAAAAAGCGGGGTCTTTTTGGTGGCACATGGCGCGTACATCAAAGTTTAGTGCCACCCCCTCGGGCCACTATAATACTCCCTATGCTTTTACAATGCAGTTGCTATGCATGTGCGAAGAGATTAACCATGGAGAGAATTAAGATGCATTTTGAGAACTGCCAAAAAATCAATGTTAGCATTGACATTTCTAGATGCACTTACAATGTTTTAGCATGAAAAACTTATCAAGTTCTCCTGATATCGGGATGGTCATGCGAGACTCCGTCCGTGGTGATGCTTTGAAGAAAATTTCCCAATGTGTCTTAAAACGTTCTAGATGTAAACAAACATTACTACAGTGGTGCCCTAAGAATGCTACTTGCCAGTTCCCCTTTTTAGCCAATCACTCCTAAAATACCCAAAATAACATCCCCCAAATTCCAACAAAACTTTTTTGTGGGGGGATGGAAGCAAAGAACTTAACATTCTTAAAAACATCATGATAAATTTCAATGCAAGTAAAAATTACTTGTGATGCTCCTGGATGCTTTTGTGATGAATTCTCGATGCACTGGTGATGCATTCCCATCAGGACCCATAGTGGGACCAAGGCTTTAAGCATTTGTTTATTAATGTTTATGATGTGCAATAATGCACTATCATAATGCCTAATATACAAATATTGACTGCTCATGAGGGCAATAGTAAAAACTATTGCCCCAAAATGATCTTGAGACTATCCCAAGGTCGAGGGAAATAGTATGATAGTCTCAAGATCACTAAGGGGAAATGGTTTTTACTATTGCCAGCAGTCAATATGTGTTTTATATACCAATTTTGTTTTTTGAGAGGGCAATAGCAAAAGACTATTGACTGGCTCAAATCATGCCAATTGGTATATAAAACAACCTATAAAATCTTTTGCATATCATGAACCTCAATGTCTAGCACAAATTGAAAGTTTTAAAATAAATTTATTTGTTTGTGATTTATTTTCAGATCAATTTGCTACCCAAACATGTTTCCGGGGTAAATTTGGTGAAGAACAAGGCAGTGACCAATTTGGCTCTCAGATCATGCTGTTTGCACCAGAAAAGGATAAGCATTTGTCAACAGGACGCATTGAATATGTGGAGGTGACTCATGCAGGTCAAGCATTCCATCTCGGTCGCTACCCAATACATTTCCATCTTAACGGCGATGTGACCGGTAACTATGTCAGAGGCTGCTCCATACATCACACTTTCAACCGAGCTGTTACAATCCATGCAGTTCATAATTTACTTGTTGAACACAATGTTGCCTATAACATCAAGGGCCATGCTTACTTCTTGGAGGATGGTAATGAAACTAAAAACACCATCCAGTACAATTTGGCCATATTTGTACGCTCTAGTAACAGTCTCCTAAATGTTGATGTTACACCTGCTGCATATTGGGTCACCAACCCAGACAATACAATCCGACATAACGCTGCTGCTGGTGGGTCCCATTTTGGTTTCTGGTACAATGCTCCACAACATCCAGGAGGACCGTCGTACACCAATCAAATTTGCCCTAGAAATGTTCCTCTTCTTGAGTTTAAGAACAACACAGCTCACACTATGGGCTGGTATGGTATTTGGATTTTCCCAATTTATTATCCCATGGAACTTGTTAATGAGAAATCATGTAGCAAAGAGGCAAGAGCTTCAGTTCCAGCAGTATTTGATGGCCTAACAGCTTGGAGAACAGAACGTGGGGCAGAGGGAATTGAAGTAGGCAATGTACAATTTGTAAATTTCCTCATGGCAGATAATGTTGAAGCTGGCATAGAATTCCAAACAACTAAGGATGCCTGGGGAGGTCCTCTGATTAAAGATAGTACCATCATTTCTTATAGTGCTTTAACTCCAAATATAGGGAAAAGTTCTTGTACCAAAGATGGCATAAAATTACCGAAGAGTAACTATCTTACAGTGGATGGTGTCAAATTCATCAACTTTGATCGGGATGGCTGTACAGCAGTGAAAGCATGCAGTCATTGTAAAGTTGATCAGGGTGGTTACAGTTCTCGCTTTAAAAATATTGCCTATCACAATAGCAATAAAAAGGCTTCATGGCAATGGGAACATGAACATTGGATCGTGGATTTGGATGGGACCTTCTCTGGAAAGGGAGCTGGATCCAAAGTCCTTCCTCAAAATCCTAATTTAGATCCTACTAAATGTGACTTCAATGTTCCTGAGTTTGAGATTGGTGAAATAGGAGGTGCCATATGTGACAATTCTGTCGACTTCCATCGCTTGGCATTCAATAATCCAAAGCCTAGCTCACTGTTATATAAAGATGTCCTGTTTACTAACAGTCATGGCACCACTCATATACCTTATCATAAGAAACGGCTTACCCATGGTAAAGGCTGGATGCTCACACTAATCAAACAAGACACATATACCATGTTCTTTTGGGATGCAGACCACATCACTAACATCAGCTACTCAGCAAGGTTTTATGATTTTAAGGATGGGGATTTTGTTTTTATGAAGCATAATTTGACGCAAGAACCAGATAGATTTGCCATTACTGGAGAAATTTCAGATCCTGTTGGTGCAGTACCAACCTATGCTGCCAATGTACATGGTGCTTACTTCTTTGACACGACTGACAAAGATTTAACATACATAGGTAAGGTTTTATTAAGGAGCATGGTCCAAGTTTTTCAAAATTTAGTTTTCAATATCATATGAAAGATAACATAAAAAAGGTTTCATTTTTAAATTTTATTTAAACTTTTCTATCAATATTGAATTCATAAGCAAATTTGTATTTTAGAGATGCCTATACCTTGCTGAGTAAATTTAGTTATGGTTACCATGATGATACACACCACTAAATAATAGCACATGTGAGAATATGTCAATATAAAAGCATGTGAGTCATTGCACTTCTCAAAATAAAAGGCTTTAAACATGACAGAATAATGTTTTCTAGTAAAATTTTTAATCAAATTCTTTGGTAAATATCAAATCAGAATTGTTAACAGTTGCCCTTAGTTGGCTGTTTTTGTGAAATTTGTGAACAGATTTTAGTGTCTATTGAAATGTTTTACAGAGTACGAGAAATGGACATTCTGAGCCTGTCGTATGTTCATGGCAACATAACAAAAAATTAACACAGTTACCCTATAATATTTGACTTTGTAAAGAAAACAGGATAATGATTTATAAATTAAATCAAAAGTTGAAGCAACCAATCACTTAATTGCCAAAATATCTAATAAAAAGATCTAGGCTTTTTTACATAGGA
>JXSR01S020943.1:23209-37261 GCA_000969725.1 Ophiothrix spiculata
TACCAATAGGGTGAAACTGCTATTAGACATCATTCTGTAATTTAGTTAGTGGTCAATTGATCAGCTTAATTGATTTCAGATATAATTCAACATCAATTTGACGATTCCATAAATTAGGCCTAAAAACATTGTTTGTTTGCCCTCCCTGACCGACTGTAAAAATTCCCCAAAATCCATAAATTACTGAACACCTTTGCCATGCACCTTCATAATGACCATCAAAGTTGTTGGAGTACAGATTATCTTAGAGGGCCAACTCAACCAAAACAGAAACACTAGAAAAGAAGTCCTTATCTAAATTTGAGATAGTTTATTAAGAATAAAGGTTTAGGGTAATCGATCTTTAATTCTTGTTCTTGCTACAGAAACTGTATGAAGATGGTAGCAATGTGTTACAAGCTGGACAGAGCCTGCTTGGGCAACAACTTGGACAGCAACAATATAGGACATTATCAGTAAGTATCTCCTACAGTCACAACTAGTCCTGAAAGAAGTGATTATTATACACATGCAATATGTTTTGTGGGGAAGCAGTAAAATAAATACCAGTCTGGAGATGACAGGATTACAGGTGGTTTCAGAATAGCTGTCATTGTAGCTGATGATCAGGCTTTTAGTTACGACAGACGATTAAACATTTGCAATTTAGAGTTGTAGTAATATAACACAACACATTTGCATATTGCCACGATGGTCTATCGCAAGAAAAGTTGAATTTATTCCAATTCAAAATAGCGTGTCGTTGCAACCATCATGACAAGGTAATCAATATATTGGCCTTAAAATTTTTGACGTCACACTGTTCTTACGACCACCACGACAGGCGCTCACAGCCTCTGAAACCAGTTGAACTCACAGTGCGCAGCAGAGGGAGGTAGTCCTATCTTTGCAACACCGAGAAATCAGTATTTTTTATACATACCATGAAATAAACCATACTGTGTTCAAATTTTCTTAATGAACTTCATATATATTTTTTTACATGTAAGCTTGTAAATGTGGCTTGGGAAAAGAAGTCAAAACTTTCGCACAGTAGGATCGCCATTTTTGATTGATTGGATTACCAATCATTTCAATTATCAAATCAAGGGATTTTTAGAAGCTGCAAACTCAAAGTTGATGAGGGCTTTTCAGTCATTACAAAATTGGAAAAAACAGTACAAATGACTGAAAGTGTTGCATTGTCAAGACCATTCTTATAATTGGTTTCACTTTGTGATCATGCATAAAATAAACAAATATGAAAATAAATTAATTTTAAGACATAGACAAAGCTGGAAATAATTTGAAGGGACATGGTCAAATTTTATAAGTTTTGGAAAATTTTCTTAAAATTTGTACTCAGCACAGCGCTCCACGTTAGAACAATGAAACTTTATATGATAAATTGTCAAGTGGCAGTGTAACACTCCCAGCACGGGTAGCATGTACTTACGTACGGGGTGAAATCCCATGGGGACTTGTATATTGATGTACACATGCGTGAACAAAAGTTTTCAATATCATCCCTAAACAAGTTTTAATTTTCCTTGAAAAAAAATGCCCTTATCAAAGATGAGGGTTTTAAGACCCTTAAACACAAACAGTGGTTTCTGTGTTGCAAATGGCCCTTTTTCCTTGTTTTGTCTGTTCACGCATGTGTACACTACCATATTAGAGGGTTGAAATTTTCACGTCACTGCACAGGCTGCAAGCAGGGGAAAGGAATATTTGTTTTTTGAGCAACCATGTACATAATGACATCAGTAAAAAATCATGTTCCTGATATTTCCAGCCTAGCATTGAATAAAATGTATACTTATTCTGTATCTTTTGCATTTACCATGTACATAATGACATCAGTAAAAATTAATGTTCCTGATTATTTCCAGCCTAGCATTGAATATAATGTATACTAATTCTGTATCTTTTGCATTTACGTCCAGTTGAATGGCTATAACCCATACGGCTGGCCGTCAAGTGCCTACGCCGCACATAGCCAGGCGGTGAGTATTTCTCCATAGCGCACCGACCAACATCTATGCACGTATTTGTGTCTTTGACGCCTAGCCAGCTTTTAGTTTCATTTTATTTTGAGTCATTCCTTGCATGTTTTTTTCTATGCTTTTTTTATTTTATTTTTTTAGATAAATGGTGTAACATATCGTGTGCCGATCACCCAGTATGACAACACTGTGAGTATTTTTTGTTTTGTTACAAACTGAATGCAGGTTTGCAAATTTTCTGACCCATTGACCCCTAACCCTGGCACACCAAAGTGCATAGGATCCTACACCACACAGAAAAAAATAGGCAAGATACTCATTACTAGCCCATACAGCAAAACACACAAGGTATGTGTGTGAGTCATGCATGAACTTGAACCTGCAAGCACCGTGCTTGTAATCCTACACCATGCAGTTCAGCATACAATGCTGTATGCTTGGAAATTTAATTGTAATTGTATGGTCCAGGCAGGTTACAGTTAATCAATTTACATGAGAGAAGTTTGATGCTGTCAATCGTAATTCTTTACCCATTCCTGTGGAATTGCTTGTAGGCTTAGTATTACATATTAGCACTTTGGTGCAGTGATTAGAACATTGGACTTGTAATCGAGAGGTTGATGGTTCAATCCCCGCCCAGTCACTGCATTGATAGTCCTTGGGCAAGATTCTTTATCCATATTGTTAATCCTCATCCAGGTAATAGAAATGGCTATAGTACCGGTATGTAAAAAGCACTGGGAAAGTATATCAGATTCGTTTGTGCGGGCGGAGTGGCATACACCCTACTAACATACACAGTAGAGTGTAGTCTAAACACCAAAGAAATGGAGATAGGCACTACACTCATTAGCACTTGAGCTTCTGTTTGGGACTTTACTTTTCCTGATAGTGTCAGTTCTCTTTACACGTCATGTGACTCTTCACTTGCATGCCCAAGGTCCTAGTTGAGTTATTCAAAAGTAAGAATAAATTAGTTTTGCATATAGGATCGATGGTTTAATGTCCCGGTGACGATCTCTAATGAATTATTTTACCCAGCTCTAAATACATCATGCAGAGAAGATTGAATATCTGACCCCATGCTTCGATAAAGTCAGATAAACATCTAGACAAAAATTCTGAGAATCAACTCCCGCAACCTAACCTCTGGATCAAAGCTTGTAGAGCAAGGTTGTTATTTTGTGAATTGTAATAGTTACTTATCAGGAATCATTTGATAGCTACATTTCCTGCCCATGCATTTGTTTCCAACTTGATCCTGTAGTGCAATGTTTTACCAACCAACTATGTGGTTTCAGTCACAATACTGTAATGGCCAAGTTGGGCACCTGCATATTTGGACAGATCTGACTTGCAGTGTTGCCAAAACTTCAAACCTCAAACCGCGGCAAATTACAATTTTTACCCGCGGCAGACGCTATCAAAGTAGCCCAAATATTTGAACAGTCAAAATGTAACCAATTGTCAAATTTCGGGAGCTTTGAAGTGGATATAATAGCAAAAACCTCCTATTTAGACACGAAAGCAATCAATATTATCCACTGACGGAAGTTTCGGATAATCAATATTGATCATTCCCAATGATGTCTTAATCCAATTAGAGAAGAATTAATCCAATTAGTTGATGATCAACTTGCTTTACGACGCATTAAATGTTCAAAATCCCCCGGAATAAACAAAATATTGCCAAATAAAGCTGCCGCGGGCAGATGGCGGCAAAAGTAGCCCAATTTTAGGTCACCCGCCAAAGACAAATTTTACCCGCGGCAAGCAAATTCAAAGTAGCCCAATTGGGCGGGTAAACCGCGGCGTTGGCAACACTGCTGACTTGTCTTAACCCTTTGAACCCTGACCATTCCACCCATAACCTAAAATCCAATAGTGCACATTTTCCCAGTTCTGGTAATGTGTTGTCCTTTTAAGTGGGTTATAGAACTTGACAAAATATTGTCGTCTCTGATTTATGTGACCACTGCAATCCAACAAATCCAATGGGATTTTCATTTTATCAGTTGCTCAGTCAAGCAGATCTGTTTGTGTTGATGTAAAGAACAAGTTTAGGAGGAAAACATGGTTTGCACTCTTTGGAATTTTAAAGTATCTGTACCCTGACTCTACTAACTTACCCAGAATTTACATTGTAGTCTATATATGTCCATGTCATTATATAGGGTCCAGGGGAAAAAAGAAACAATGGAAAAATTATTTTACAGCAGAATGAAACAAAGCACAATTATAATCTGCACCTGCTTTTCCAAATGTTGATTTAACCCTTTGAACCAGAGCCATTCCTTCTTCATCTGTACTGCTGACTCGTGCAAACGGCTCGTCAGGTTCAAAGGGTTAATACTTTTGCTAGCTATATGTTTACAGCACTTTTGCTTGAAAGCACAGCAGCAAAATGCAGGGCTGAATGTCTTTCCACATACACAAATAGAATTTTTTGGCACTACGCCTGAGAATAAAACAATAGCTATCATTAGTTTCACCTTTATGCTTTCTATATTTAAAAAAACTTTGTATGTACTCAATTTGTGTTTATTCAAGTGTATCAATAAATGCTTTGGTGTGTATTTTATGGTATTTTGTAGTTGATAAAAAACCCAGGGGGACACATTAAAAGTGCCACTGCACACCTCAGAAGTAGGTGTCTTTCAATGACAAAATTGGGTCAAAAAGGGGACTTTTACTAACAAAGTGCAAAAAAATGGGCGTCTTTGGGTGATATACACAAAAAAGTTAATTCTTTTTTTTCTTTTTTTTTCTGCTTTGCATACACTTGTGATAAACATATATATTTTAATTTGATTAAAAATTGAACTCCCATTTTGTATTGTGGCCTTTCCTTAATATAAGTGTTAACAAAAATTTAAGATTTTGACAATTTATTTACCTCTTCACCCTTCTCCCCTTTCCTCTTGCACAGATTCTGATGCGTCAATACCAGGCTCTTCAGCAACAACGCCAGCGTAATCTACAGATGGCACAAGGCACAGGTGCTCAAAATGTGTCTCAACTACTTCAACAACAACAACAACAGTCTATGGCCAACCAAGGTATGTCACAATCCGTGGGTGGGGGTGGGGCTCTCAACCTTGATTTGATATAGTTAGCGCAACTCTGGCCTCCAAACTCTTGAAACATTTATTAGGACAATTTTCAGAAAAAGGATACCCTTGTTTTGGGATTCAGGCATGAGAATTTTCAGATAATTATCTGAATGTAGATATTTTAGATATTTCGTCAAAATTCAGGTAATCTGGGGCTTGATTTAACCTTTTTAGTGGTTTATTTACCAAATTCAGATATTTTCATGAAAAGTCATTCTCATGCCTGGGGATTTTGCTCGGAATAGAGACTCTTTTTTTGACAGTTTTATCAGTTTTACTATAATTTGTTGCAAAAGTTTATATTTATAGATTCTTAGGCCAAAAACGAAACTCTTGTCAAGATATTTTCTGCGATAACTCCCCCAAAGGTGTATTTGGCTTAATATTAACCTAACTAGCGAATTATTTTGATTCCTGATTCTTATAATATTTTCTGTTGTGATTTCAGCCTCTAATTACAACACAATGAGTAGCCTGCTGTCACGTATGAGTCAGCAGCAGCAACAGCAGCAGCCAACTACAGCAGCTCAGATGATTGCTAACGCTAAGCAGCAGCAGCAGCCAACTACAGCAGCTCAGATGATTGCTAACGCTAAGCAGCAGCAGCAGCCAACTACAGCAGCCCAAATGATTGCCAATGCTAAGAAACAGCAACAGCAGCAGCCGACCACAGCAGCCCAGCTTATTGCTAATGCTAAGAAGCAGCAACCATTTTCTGTTGCCAAACCAGCAACTGCCGCTGATCCACAGAAACAACAGAATGGAGCCAAACAAACGTAGGTCAAAAAAAAAATGTGTTGCCCTTTTGTGGATACAATCGTAATTTTTTTTCACTTTTTCCAAAGGAGATTTTGACCTTTAAATCTGTATTACAGGCATAGGACAACAGAGCAAGGTCATTTTCCACTTAATACTTGTGTGACACTAGGAACTTGTTAATTTAACACATTTATTGTGAGATTCTGTGCTAAAATTGTAAAAAAGAAAGAAAGGCCGACCCTTTTTTGCAGGATTTACGGTCGGTCGGGAAAGGGCAACACAACAAAACATTTTTTGGCTTAATGTTCTAAGGATTGATCTGTTGACTGGTGGCTAAAGGGATCTTATGTGGTAGGCCACTTGCTTGCATCCAGACACAGATATCTGATAAAAACACTGAAAAGCAGGGGTAGAAATTCGTCTTCGTGTGCGTGAATCAAACTTGATTCACGCAGGTTGGATGTTACGCGAATCATGATTTACGCAAAGTGCGTATAAGTTGATTCTCGCAAATCATTTTAGGTGAATCAAATTTGATAATGTAGATAATCTATAACACAGTCCATAAACAAAGGAAATCTAAAGCAAATTGTAATAATATTGTAGGTCCTTGTGTCCTTATCAGTATTTTTGAGCATGTTGTTTTCATGATTTTTGAAACAAAATAACAAAAAAAAAACATGTACAATGAGCCATATTTAAGGCTGAGCTTATTAATTTTGTCAGGTGATACTTCATTCAAGTTTATTGGTGAAAAGTATTTACTCCTGTGTGTAGTTCGTTTTGGTATCATTTTTAATTCATCATGGTTGCATAATTTTGCACCCTCTCAGCCACTGCTTTGTTAAGAAGTTTAATGTAAAGATTGGACTCTAATCACAATCCAGAAGCACTATTATATGTGCTAAATACCATTTTCTATTGTTATATGCAATAAAACATTGATTGATGATTACATTTGTTACGTTTTTTAGAGGAGAATCTTCAGAAACTTTCATGTGTCACCGGCAATTCACGCTAACTATATCCATGCTATATTGTGGGTTACATGAATATTGATTAGTATGACGTCATCATTATGGTACTAAATCATGAATTGGAGTGTTTTTATTGCTCAGATATGATCACGTGGTACATTGACACTACTTTATATTTATGAATGCTGATAGTTCATGACAATATAAATGAAGACCAAGAATAATTCACGAATTAGCGTTACGGAGCATTTTTAAACTAACATTTGCGCGAATCAGATGATGATTCGCGCTGCCATGCATTTGCGAGAATCTTTACGCGAATCGATTCGCGGATTCGCGTCGAATTTCTACCCCTGGAAAAGGGTTCCTTTTTCATGGCTCAAAAAACACAGACAGAAGGGCATCAAAATGACAAAAGCAAGAAAAACAAAGTTTTGGGGTCATTGCCAGTATATGCGTAATTGGTCATAATCTGCCACTGTATCTGTTGACTCTTTCTCTTAATTTCATCCATCATTGTCTTTAACAGAAGGTCACAATCTAGGAGTTGTTTGATATGCATTAATGATCTTCACATCTGGCGGGGACATATTTTACACATCGCGTAAATCTGTGTCTACTTGTTCTGTAGTGTAAAGAAAGAGTCCAAGTGGCTAGAAGCTCAGATTCACAATCCATGGATCCCTGAGCTTGGGCTACAAAAAGCTAAAAGTAGTCATTGTAACATCTACATCTGGTCAGCCAATATGATAATAAAAAGTGCTTTAATAAGTTAAAGTTCCCCACATTAAGTTGGCTGACTTTGTTTTTATTTAATTGTTAAATTAAAACTTAATTAAATCTTTGTATTTTTCTTATGAATTTGATTTTCAGGAACATGTGAGAAGATGTAATATTACCTCAAAAATGTGGATGAACAAAGTATGAAGGACTAACTTGTTTGGGGCTGAACATACCGGTGATCTGAAGTGCACTTTGCCTCCCAGGCTGCATGAGCCTTGAGACATTTGCTACATTTTACACTGTGGATATAGGCATTGTACAGCTGTGACTTTTAAAAAACTTCTAGATTTAATTATTTATTCAGTTAAAGAGAGTAGAAGTGAAGCGATGGAGCAGCGGCCATTGGATATAAATCTTTTATTACAACAATGCATGGAAAAGTGATGTCGTGATGCTCAACAGAGTCTTTTTAGTTCATGTTGATATTCCACATACTTTGCATGAGAAAACAAGCATTTCTTTTAAAAAGACCAGATCAAAGTCAAATTTTTCTTGGAGCTACCACATCTGAGCTGATAGACTCGACAGATCTCATTTAATATGTTAATACTGCACATTTGTAGCATATTGGTCGTTGTCGAGCAATAGTAACTGAGATCATTTGTATGTATATCATCTGTTACAAATACATGTCAACAAGATGTGTTTTTCAAAACACTGTTAAACATTCACTAGTAACAAACAATTTAAAAATTGGAATTGTTTATTTATAGTGTCATGTTATCACATTTATGACCTGTCATATCAAAAGGTACCTTAAGGGTCCCAAAATTCTTTGGTCTCATCTGAAAGATTATATTTTAAGCTTTAAAAATGACACATTGCTTCGGATTATTGAGAGCTTGGTTGCAAAGTTATATCCAAATTGGTAAAAGGCATCGGGCTGATTCAGAAAACCATAGTTCTGAGAAAATCCAAGTTTAAAGTTTCTGTACTGGTAAAACTTAAATGGAAAAAGGATTTCTATCTTGGTTTTTAAAACATTTGTCTTATGTTTTGATGTTGGAATCTGATTAATATGATAGAATACACTTCAAAGGTAACGTTTCTAAGGAAATTAGAAATTCGACCTTGGACGTGATTTTTGACTGCTCAGCTTCAATGGCCCGTATATCGTAATTTACTTTAAGGTACCTTTTGATACGACAGGTCACATTTGAGAAAGTTTATTGGTTATATTACATATTGCGATTAACTAAGTTAAAATGGCTCAGTGTAAGACTTTTTTTTTGTAATGAGAAGGGACTGACAACAAGATAGAACAGTTTGCATGTTTTAGTAAAAACCCACCTATGTTATTTTGATCATAGATTTTACGGTTTTGTTTATGTAGTTCTAGTTACTAACAATATTTTGTCTAAAGACAAACAATTGGAATATATTATGTGCTGATAGGCTCATGCTTGATTGTGACATGTCAAAAAGAAGACTGTTTTACAATCCCCTCATTGACGCATGAAGTGTGTTCAATTGATACACACCACTTTATGAAACTCATGTCACATTATGGTATGAAGGAGACATGTCCAAGATTCTTCACATTGATGTGTCATATTTAGAAGTCTGGGCTAATTATCCAGAGCACATTCCATAATGAATACGACCAGATTTATAAGACAATCATTAACATAGAAACAAACAAATAGTGATGTAGATTAATGGGTTTTTTCTAAATGCATATATAATTTGTCTTTGAAAATAACAACCCAAATTTGATTGCCTGTAATTTATAACAAAAAAAGAGAAATCCAGATTTTTCTTTGCCAAATGTGGTGCATTTTAGTGTTCAAAGAAGTTTGCACCACAGAATTATGTGTAATAACCTTTGTAATATACTATTGAGAAAAATAATTACATTGTTTCATGGTCGTAACTCAGGAAGAATAAAGTAAGTCTGACCACCATTCACCAACACTTTGAAAATTTTGAAGGGTATTTGGCGTTATTGAATTTATATATTTAAACAAACTTGGTCCTTGCCAACTTGTAACAATTTGTAGAATATTTTCATCACTTTGCAGTTCACAACAAACAGCTTTAGTCAATGACCCAATTTTTAGGACAATGTACACAAAAATACAGAGTCCATGGCCCTACTGTATGTAAATAGGACCAGTACCCTGTATTTTAGTGTCAGGAAAATTATAGCTCCAAGGTCTTTCCATTTCCTGACAAGCTTTTTGACCAACTTCTGAATTTGGCAAACTTTAAGCAATACTATAAAGTGTTAAAAATGAAGCGCCCCTGTCACCCATGACTTTTGATTTTTTTGGGCTTATTGGGTTTTGTTTTTGGTAGATATGAATACCCTTCAAACGATTTGGCTGAAAAATTATTACTTTTTCTGCTATGACCATTTGTTGATTTAAATTTGGGATCCCGAATTTAATTCCACAAATCATGCATGTCCTTTTTATTAATTTTTTGGTGGCAAAACATTTTTTTCACAAAATACACTTGAAAAAGCTTTTGGAAAGTCACATTCCTTCATTTTCTGCTGTTTTTACTATAAACCATTTTTGATCAAAATCTTATAGTATTGCTTTAACGGAAAAAACTGAGTTCACACATGTAAGTCATGACTAGTCGTGAGCGGCTCTAGAGCGAGACAATTTGGCAGTTGCGTTCACACTGGGAATTTGCTTTTGAGCGGCTCATGAGCGAGAATATATTATAGCCATGACCAAATTCTTCTGTGTCTAATCACTTGATCTGACAGTTAAAACCAAACTTGACCAACTTGAAATCAACCCAGATGAACGAGAGTGTTCAGAATCTGTTAACGGAATAATTTAAGATTTTTTTCTTGAAAGGTTGCAGAATTTCAGGGGTTAAGATTAAATATGAAGTGAGGGAACTGAAGTAGCTCTAGCTTATTAATAATTCTCTGCTGTTTAAGCAGAGTCAGAAAATTATTGAAGTCATTAAATTTGCCTCAAATGAGGAACAGCTGACAGCAACCACTGTGTATAGCAATCACCATGCATACTATTGAACAATTTGACCTTTTCACATGAACGTCAAGTTGTTGAACTACCAGTGAACGCCGGCGCAGTGCATTTTCCACGTGGTGCTTTCGGAATATTCTCCTTTTTTGGTTTTTCAATTTAATGACTTCAATAATAGAATGTCAAAATTGTGTATGGAATAGTTGTAAATACTTTTTAATGTATAAAGATATCTTTCTTATTTAAGTTCAGAAGTTTGATTTTAACTCCTAATCATAAATTATATCTAAAAATCATCTAAAAATTGATTTTTCCTGCCAAATCAGGGATAGAAATTTCTAGTATGTTCTGAGAATTCATTGTAATTCTCTATCAAGAATTTTACAAGATTCTTTTAGATTCAAAGATAATGAATCACACAAATGTTCAAGGTGTAATTAATTCTTGGAAGTCTCCCAAGAAGAATCTTTACAAACAAATATCCATCCCTGCAAATCAGCGATTTTAATCCGGTAAAACTTGATGCGTAAGGAACATATGGTAATATAAGTTATTGACTCTGGGAATCCCCATTTACAACAAAAAATCTTGACAAATTTTACCTTTGAGAGAATCTCAAAATCTGAGTTTACTTCACTTCAACAAGAAAGACTTACAAACTAGAATGAAAGTGTTCTAGTTTTGATTACACGTGTATATTTTATATTATGTGTCTTGTTGTGATTTCACAGACAGGAAATTGTATGTGATGAGATTTGTAACTTAAAGGAGCATGGTCCGATTGCCCTCGACATTTCAAATTTTGAGATTTTGGTATCAAAATGTTACTCATATTTTTCTGATAACCCATGTGAAATTTCACGTCTGAGTTATGTTTCGTTTTGGAGATATTTATGAAAATGTGTCTAATTATGGTAACCATGATTAATTTTACACAGTAACATATTGGCGGCTGTGAAATACAAAATTGGCCATAAAATCAAAACGATTTGACCTATTCAGCTGAAATTTGCTACTTGGATCTATGACTTTGAAAACTAAATTTTGAAAAATCTGACCAAGCTCCTTTAAGATGAATACTAATTATAACGAAGAAAATGTTATCCAGATAATACAAGCACCCTTACTATCTTATTGTTATTTAAATTAAAAGTAGAATTGCTTGCCCATTTAAAACTAGATTGTCTTTTGCTTGAAATTTCTCAAAATCAATTGTTTAGATGGCAACTATCTAGAGCTAAGATTCTCCGGTGGTCCATCTCCAATTGTATTCATGTTTGGAAGCAGGGATCTAGCAAGGTAACCTAAATGCCCATCTTTTTTGATGGGCATTTGTCATTTGAGAAGGGGGGGGAATGTGGACCATTTTCCAACATATTAGGCCATTTTGAAGTCTGAATTAAAGTGAGCATGGTATGGTATAAATGTCATGTTGAAGAGAATGAATGACCTTGTGACATCTCTGTATTTGTTAGTATATGTTTCTAGTAGAATAGATAAATATTAATGTATTAGTATTTAATTATAACTATTAAATGTTATATTGTCCTTGTAAATTAAAAGAAAACAGTTGCATAAATTTGAAACCAAGAAAATACTGTTTGTGTTGTGTTTGTTTTTTGTCATCATTTCAGTGAAGATTTAGCACCAAAGCTGAACAGTTGTTTTTTTATACCAGCAAGTCGGGAAGTAACTTTTCCGTCTTACAAGGTATTCTCCTGCTAGAGTTGGTATTTAAAAGGAGTCGAAATAGAAATCATTTGATAGAGATACACTCCACGTCAAAAGTTCCGCACAGATGATTTAAATTAACGTTTTTATGATAATTTTTGGCACACAAACCAAGTCTCATCGATTTATAGTGGGAATCTATCAAGTTCATTATCAAGCGGTGCTGATTTGTAAAGACTGATCTATTTTATAAAATAGCACTTCAATTCTTGTAAATTTATTATATATAACACACAGAGAGCCACCATCAGTATTAAATGAGTACAGGGCCAATGGTAACTGTTATACGGTATCCAACGGGTCAACAATGCTGTCGTGTGCCGTTAAGTTGAAATTGAATGGAGCGCACTAGTGGTGTGTATTAATGGTGTGTTGGGGTGTGTACCCTCAGTAAGTCGTTCAGGAATTAACAAGAATTGATTTCAGATTGAAAATTACTGCTCTTTGCAAATCAGTGTCGCTTTTTGAAGAACTTGATACATTCCGAATTAAAATCGATGAGTAATTAATCTGCAAGCACAGTGACCCGCTGCGTCCACGCAAGTTTTAAGGTTGGGGTAGACCTTCAAATGGCATAAACCATTTTTGTTCTCCCAACTCTCTAGTATCCCCAAATTAGCCTTAATTTTGCAGGCATGAGAATAGCGCTCCTTGTCACCCATGACTTTTTGGGTGTGTTTTTGGTAGATATGAATACCCTCAAAACAATTTGGCTTAAAGATGCTTACTTTTTCTGTTATGACCATTTGTAGAATTAAATTCAGGATCCCAAATTTAATTTCACGTGTATTAGTATAGGAAAGCATGCATGTGCTTTTTATCCATTTTGGTGGCAAAACAGTTTTCTCACAATTTGACAAAAAAAACACTTCAAAATGCTTTTAGATAGTCGCATTAATTCATTTTGATGCAGTTTTTACTATAAACCATTTTTGATCAAAATCTTTCAGTATAGTATTGCCTTAATCATTTTAGTGTTGTTTTAACAAATTTATGAAAAATGATTCATGCCTGATTTTGGCAAATCTTGAAAAAAATCGCAGAGGCTAATTTCAACTGATTATATGGTAGGTATAGGTGCTAATATTTACAGAAAAAAGTTTGAAGGGTAATTTTGGCAATTTGAATTTTGACTTATTTTTAACGAAAAATCATGATTTTTAGGTCATAATATCTCAAATTCCGTATACTTTTTGCAAGGTGATAAGAGTAACAAAATAAACAAATCACATGTTTAAATAACATTTCCCTTAAATTGATGTCAAATACGACATGCTTTAGTTTTTCTCTTCCCAGGCTTTAGGGCAAATGACCCCCCCCCCCCCCAAAAAAAAAATAATAATAATAATAATTCCAGCCCCTACCCAGGCTTCCCATAAATTACCCTGAGCATAAAGATGACATCAGGTTTTGACCAAATATGTCAATTTTGGCAAAAAAAATCCAAAAAAACATTTTTGCCCCAAAAATTACTGGAAAGCAACTAAAATTTGAATTGTGAAATATTGAACTTTTTTGGTTCAAAGCAAATGTATTTGGGTCTTCTCAAAATTTTGTTTTTATCTTAGTTTTTTAAAAATGCCAAAATACGTAAAAATGTTTTTAAAAATCCTACCGCTACCACCAAAATGGCAATTTTTGGGGTATTTTTGGCAATTTTAATTAAAACTTCCTGATCATTAAGAAAATAAGACATCGCCTGTCTATTTAATCATAGCCAATGTCGCTTTTAAAAGTCTGTTTTATTCTCATCAAA
>JXSR01S020945.1:7843-18995 GCA_000969725.1 Ophiothrix spiculata
TTTTAAAGGGTTAACTTTGTTTTCAGAATTCTTCAAAATTGGACTTAAAAATAAGTCATTATACTTTGTTATATGACAGTGACCATACGGAAATGAAATTAGCCATCCGATACAGCAATCGCAATTAGCCTACTTCACAAGCTTAATTAAACTTTATGTTAAATTAAATTTTGACTTTTGACCTTAAAGCAAATCTTCTTGCTCAACTTATTGAACTTAAAAAAAGACCACTTTCGTATGTTCCATAATGCATCTTGAAAGTACAGTAAACGTTGAGTTGACCATATTATTACGTTTTGTGCAAAAAACGTCGTGCGCACAACGTAGTAATATGGTCGTTCGCACAGAAATGCCCGTATTTGCGGTACTTTCAAGATGCATTATGGGACATACGAAAGTAGTCTATTCAAATAGTATGATATAGCAAGTGCACTGCCATCGGGCATTCGGAGTAAAGACAATTTTACTTATTCTGGGCAAATAAAAACAATTATTGGACAATTTAAACAAAAACAAATAGCCCTGCACATTTGTTTATAATAAGGATCAAGGTAGGGAAGGAAGGGAAAACAACATTATAGAAGGTCAGTGTTAAAATCACCCATTGGGTATGACGATAAACAAAAATACAGTATGGGATTGCATTTACAAGTAATGGGCCCTGTAATATGGGTGTTTGTATATGCTGTCCAATAAATTATTGTTTGGCCAATAATAATCAGCTCTTAATAACTGGGTGTGGGGTGTGTGTATGTGTGTGTTAGGAAGCACACCACACTACACTACTTCAAGTGTTCACCAAAAACGGTAACAGAAATTCAATTTTAGAGTCTTGGCCGTGATATCTACCCTACGAAGTAAAAACGCAGTATGTGCATCTATAAAGCATAGCAGATACAGCCATTAGACTTGCAATTTAACTTCAATTCATTCCCATGCAAAAAAAGTTGTATCAGCACATGTTTGATATAGCAGATACTACCTTTAGTTATGAAAGAGCTTTGGTCGTCTGCTCATTTGTGTAGGATTTATCTAAGGGAAAAGGAAGTAACTTGCAATGTATCTGCAATGCACATACTGCGTTTTTACTTTGTAGGACATCCAACTTTGTTACTGGTCTGTTTTTCAGGGTCACTTTTTATCTATCAAATGTGTGGTTACAATAATTGTGTCATCTGTCTATCAAAATATATAGATCATGCGGCCATTTTGTTTTGTAAAGTAGGATACACACAATACAACTAACCACTAATTGGTTACTTGTTTTTAAATCTACATTTGAGAGTTTGCATTTGGTTTGCGCCGATTCGTAGTATAAGTAGAACACATAATTGCCCAATTTTGAAACTGATCACCTGTGTGTATTTATTGATCGCGCACTATGAAAAAATTAGAACCCTTCTGTTTTAGGGAACATGCACCTGAACTATCGATTATGTGCTTCAATCAATCAATCAATCAATCAATCATACAAGTACTTGCATAACATGCATACCCCTAGCACTACAATTGGGCTAGACTGATTTGGTTTACTGACAAGAGAGGCCAGTTTGAACACCTCGACTGTGGCGTTGCATAGTCATTAGTCACTGACAATATTGATCCTTCGGTTCGGTTTGAACACCTCGACTGTGGCGTTGCATAGTCATTAGTCACTGACAATATTGATCAGTGGTCTATATTGAGTCTGTGATTTAGGCGAGGGTCACAGGGTGCGACTAGCATACCCAATGAAGGAATCTATTCGTACAGGGGACCCAAGTAGAGTAAAGTTTCTTTCTCAAGGAAACAAGGAGATGAAAACCTTCACGCAGAAAACAATATTAAAACCATATACGATGAAACATCAAAAATGAAAGAAAAGTCCAAATCCCACCATTAATAGTAGCTGTTGCACCTCTCCACTAATAAAAAAACATCTTTGAAATAAAAAAAATATATAGTTAGCAAAAGGCTGAAGTTCAAAATATGCTGTCTCAATTTCATACTTTATAGAAAAATGATAGACACACAATTCCATAATAGAATAATGATAGACACATTCATAATTGATTAGCTACTAATATCCCTGGCTAATAATATGTCTCAAAACAATAGAATGAAACAATTGAATTTTGATCTTATTTGTCAAAATTGATGTCATGGCCTGAAACAAAAATCCAAAAATTAATCATGATTGTAATTAATCTTCACAAAAACGTCAAAATTGTTATTTCTTTTTGGCACCTCTGATGGAATGATCATTTTAGTACTTAATCTAATAATTAATGAATATAGTTATCTATTAAGGTCATATTGAATTCATATTTTTCTAATTATGGATTAATTTGTTACAAATTACAATAGACGAAAAAATAACATATACTCTTTGCCACGGCCACTTGTTAAATCAATCTTTAAAAAATTGCTACGGTCATGGCTGGGTATGCAATATTTTATATCGTGGCATGTAATATTTCTACAACTTGTTTAAAGTTTCTAACATTTTTAGTCAAATAAGTCTATCAAAATCATGAAAAATAAGAAATCCAAAAGTAGGGCAACATGTTCACACTGGGTTTAATCATTTCGCTAATGATGCATCAATTATACAGGCAAACGACTTAAGATAATGATTGCAGTTGGAACCTTCCCCATAAAGGTCCACATCTGTATCTACAAATGATCAGATAACTGATAAACAAAACAAAAGTACATGAAACAAAAGAAAATTTACTTGGAACATTTGCCATCAACCATACGTGGAATAACCCTTATAATGAGTTCTTTGTCAGTACTTTTGTTTTGGATTTAATCACGCGCACACGTTCACGCACCTGATAAGGTATAGGCGTAATTTTACGCATCAGATACATAGAGTGACCTACATTGTATCCCAGCTCAAATTAGTAAAAAATCACTATATTTCTTTAATCATAAAAAGTAGACCTTAAACAAAAACATAGTGACAATTTAAGGGGGCGCGTGGCCTAGCCATGCGAGTGGTTAGATCACTTAGCTCGCAATAAAGAGATTGATTGATCGAGCCGGATCTGCTTCTGTTTCCTTGGACAAGAAACTTTAGCCTAATTGCTCCGTGGTTCAGAAGTCACGTTAAGCCGTTGGTCCCAATGTGCTAAACTTTCCAATCGGGACGATGCAATAATAATGTTTAAAAAATATTGTAGACGATGCAATAATAATGTTTAAAAAATATTGTAGACGATGCAATAATGTAAAAAAAACTTGTAAACTGGTAAATATAGTTACTCTTAAAATTCAATCGAAATTGCTTATAATTTGGATTTATTTTGAGGATGAAATTCAAAAAGCATTTTAATTTTTACTTGGATAAGCAATCTCACGAGAGTTAACAAAGAATATCTATGTTCATTGAAAACATTTAAATCATATCACGTTAGTTACACCTAACATGCCTAACAAAAAATAAGAAAATTAGGGCTGAAGTTCCACGGCTTCTGCATTTAGGATTCGAACCAATGATCTGTTTCATCCACTCGTCGACCATGTCGAGCATTAAATCCGGGAGATTAACTTTTGCCAGACCAGGCGCCAAGATAGACGCAAAACATACACACGGTTGTGATTCTGTGACTCTCTTTTGTACACTAATGCACTCGTCAATAGGAGTCTTCAACCTCCCCCTACCACCTCAAGCTTTCACTCGTATTTGTTTTTGGTCTTGAACGCATGCTCATTCACATTGCGTCCATACAAATAGACTGAAGATTCACTCCAACGATTCATTTTGCCAAATACCCAAAGATTCGACGTCGAGCTGACGTCAAATAAGGGTCGTCATTAAAGTTCAAGAATAGTATTGATACATGCAAGTTGCATACAAAGTAACATGTTTTAGCCCATACAAGAAATAGTGTAAAATAATAACCTTTAATTTTATGTTCACAGTCGTTTGTCTTAGACCATTTTGTGGACTGAACAATTACATCACATTTGCTAAAACCAGTCTAAAATGTGTTTTCATGTAGTTTTGATAAGACATTTTAAACTGAAGGGAGAAAAAGTTGGTAAAAATTGTAAAGGAAGTCTGTTCGTATCTTTGTCCCCACAGTCGATCAATCAAATGCGGAAGTTGTAAGCCTTGTTAAGCCCCTCCGTTATTGTTTTATCATTGTTTTATTCAAAGTGGCATATTAATTGAATTGAGCTAGTTTGGATGAGATAAAAGAACCGAATACCGTTTAATACTAACTCATGAACTCTTTCTTTTTAGCATGTTTGGTTTAAACATAGCTTAGTCAGGTTAGCTTTAAGTGATTATAAATTAATTGAAAATGCTCAAGTTTACATAATTTCCCCATTATGAAATAATTGAATATTGTTTTGCAATCCGAATCCGAATTATGCCATTAAAACAATGAATCTTTTCGTCATGTTGTGGTGTTGTTACGCACAATTAATTTTACAACATTTTCTCACGAACAAACAATGTTTACATAATTGTTAGAGAGGATAACGACGTTTATCATCAAGGTGCAGGGTCGATTGAATCTATGCTTGAACATTTTGAAAAGAATGAATGGAACATTGGTACTCAATGGGAAAATTTGGGCTAGAAGAGAAGACACAATCCTTTACTTGACTCGAGTCTGTATTTTTGCCCAGATATTTGTAAAACAAAGAAGAAAATATCTATGATATTGCTGAATGCATTGTTTTTTCGAAATTTGTTGTTTAGGTAACATTGTCTTGCTTTCTGTATAATTAATTAAGTCATGGTGTATTTACATTTACCTTTTACTTTAGGAAGCTTCATAACGATCAGGTACCAAAGATGAGCAATAAGTCAGCTTTGCTCTGCGTATTGGAGAAACATGTTTTCATAGAGCTAGAAAAAGTGCTTTTGTGAACATTAGACATGCTAGACACAACACTGAGCTGAGTTTCCATTTACCTTTTACTTTAGGAAGCTTCATAAAGAGCATGCACCAAAGATGTACACTGAACATGCTAGACACAACACTGAGCTGAGAAATGTAAGCCGAACAGTTTCCATTGCCTTTTTGGTACTGTGGAGTATTATATCGTAATAATGACGGATAGGTGTCGATTTAGATCTTAAATGTGACCCGTCATATCGAAAGGTACCTTAAGGTCGGCAAAATTAAAATTGATTTTTTTGTCTCATCTGAAAGATTATATTTTAAGCTTTGGTTATTGGATGTTCAATTACAAAATTACATCCAAATTGGTAAAAGGTATCGGGCTGATTCTGAAAACTAAAGCTCTGAGAAAATCAAGTTTAAAGTTTCTGTACTTGGATGGAGAAAGGATTTTTATCTCAGTTTTTAAAACATTTGTCTTATGTTTTGGATGTTGGAACCTGATTAATATGATAGAATACACTTTAAAGGTAACGTTTCTGATGAAATGATGTGATTTTTGACTATGCTCAGCTTCAATGGCCTGTATCTCGTAATTTACTATGCCGGTATTAAGGTACCTTTCGATCCCGGCTTTCGATATGACGGGTCACAAATAGAAGCGTTCCATGTAGGTCCTATTATGAACTGTCAATTAATTTTATCAGAAAGTTCAAAATAATGACGACTATACTTGTCTTTCTAATAATAATGATATCTACACTTTATCATTGTACCTTAACATACAAATGATCATAACGGTAATGAACAGCATATCTGCCCCGGGGAACATGGTGGAACAAAACATCAATAATCTGCCACATACCGATCTGGTTAATACAGTTAACATGGTTAACAAAATGTCTGTTATGAAAAATCTCTTGAAGCCGAAGTGTGACATTTGTTACACAAAAATTGTCGAAGCAATTGATTTTTACTAATAATATGTTGATTTGTTTGTGCTCAGTCAGATACGGGTTCCATCAAAGAAAGTTCGCAGGCACATTTTATATCCTAACTTATGCAGTCTAACAGGATTGAATAATTCAAAAAAACCAACGTAACATTTTACCTTATAAACACGTAAGTAATTGTACGGGGAGCTTGGACGAGCGGTTAGAGCATACAGATGTTTCGGGTTCGAGCCCCAATCGCACTACGTATCCTAATTTCCTTAGGCAAGAAACGTTGCTCTAATTGCTCTGCTAAAATTCGCTCATCCCTCTGAGGGGACAAAATGGAGTTCTTAGCCGAACAAACAGAATTGATGGTGTTCAACAATAAGTGCAGATTCAACAAATGGTCACATTTCTGAAACCATTACCAATCAGGCAATAAGAATAACCATATTTAAAACATGCAAAATCCATGAAAAAGATTGAAGGTAAGAAATATATTTTCTGACTACTAGTATACAAACTTGAATGCTTAAAACAAAAGTACATTTATGATATGATAATAATTTTAAGATGAAGTATTTTATGTATACAATACATAAAATTTGAAGATGACTAGTTATGTGAATGTGTTCTTTTTATGAAGTATTAAGATTCTCTTATTTAAAACACTCCAGAAAGTATACAATGCTTATGAAGATAAAACAACAAAAGAATATTAGACCGATGTACAACTGTCATGACTGTACTTCCAGATTATTACAGCAAAAGAATAGATGAAGATTGTTTAAAGTCACAATATAGATTAAAATAGAGTGAAAAAGCTCACCAATCATGCCAAATATCTGCATAGAGTGAGTGGTGGACAAAGATCAAAACTTATCATGCTTATTGGCTTCACGTGAACATACGACATGGTTTCAGAATGATGGTTTTTGCGGTTATTTTCAAGCATTTTAATAGCTTATTATCACATTAACTTGCGTTAATGGGATAACTTGCGTTAATGGGATAAAAACTGTATTGTTATTTTGCTACAAATGTCTCTTTATATGCTATAATATTAATAGGTGTGAGTAATTACAGGTTTGTTATAAAATATGATAGATTGAGCTCATATTTATTGGTCGAACTATGAGTTTTAGAAATATTGGTCAAGACACAGTCGAGCCCAATATTTTAAAACTCATACTCATAGCGAGACCAATAAATATTAGGTGAAAATCATCAAATTTTATCATTATCATGCCAAGGATCCAAGTTTTTCCACACTTGGATCCTTCAAACCATAATAATGTAGCAATGTGTTCAAAATATTTGATACTGTTCATGTAAAAACTCAAAACAATAACGATTTATATACTGTCATCTTGGCTAAAATCTTTCTCGTAACTCTACGATGATGGGATATGCCAGGGTATCGGTGAGATACAAACAAGTTTGACCGCTTCATAAATCAAAATAATAAAAGGTAGATCCAATGACATGAATGATCAAGGTACAAAACACAGGCACAAAACATATCCATGATCAAATTGATAGAGGATCAAAAAGTTACTTAGAATATAATATACATAATACATGAGATGGTAAAAGCAGAGTAAGTCAAACTGATCATGGTGATGTGGGAGTATCTTATACAATAATTATGCCTAATAAACAGATAAATATAATAATTAATACCAGTTATACAGAATAGAATATCCGGTAGGAAAATACTCAATTCAGTAAGAGCATATATAAATATACCAAAGTAGCAAAGATTCAATTCTATCTACTACTGTCACTTTCATCCATCTTACATGTATAATAATTACATGTAGGCGTGATACTTAAAACAGGTACAAGTAATACAATACTGGTACAATAGTGACTCACCAAACTACGCAAAATCTACAGATAGATACAAAAGCCACCAAACAAATACAACGGCACTACATAATCCCTTGTAAAGTTTAACTTGTTTAGTGGCTTCTTTATTAATCTTTAGATTCCATGTAGTTTGGCGGGTCTTCTTTGTACTAGTTTTGTATTATTTGTACCTCTGCTAGGTATTAGGCCTAATTGAATGTTAATTATTACTTGTTAGACCTATTGTTTTACAGTATATCCAAATCAATTTGGCTAAGTTTGCTTTACATTCTAAGGCTTCATAAACTATTAAATCTATTTTATATACGTAAGCAGACCATATAAAACTACAGGTTAAGCATGTTAAGCATCTTTCTCTTCTTTAAGAGTTCAAAATTTACCAACAATTCCAGAAACATGATTCATTTTTTGATAACTTTAGTTCTTTCATTAAAAATACTATTACCTTAACATTTATCATAGTTTGCTTAAAAAACATGACAAAACGTACAAACACGATAAAAGAAAAACTTAATTTTCCGATAGAGGTTTATGGTATTATTTGTTAAGCAAGTATCTATTAGAAAAGCTTCGATCATAAGAAAGTTCAAATGAGTTTAATAGTAAAGTAATTGGGAACATGTTCAAACCATTATTATCTGGTATCAAATTAATCATAAATGTTTTGAATTGAACTCAACACTGTTGTTGAATACATGCTGAGTTATTATCATATATATCGAGTTCTCTGTTTAGACTACCTGGTAATTTGAGAATCGTCTTAACTAATTATTGTACTGAGGTAGACTTATCTTGCTTATTGACTTGTGGTTTTTCCCTTTTTATTCTCTGTTTTGCCTTTTTAAAACACATAAAGCACAAATTAATAAATAATTCAATATAATTATTGAAATCGGTCTTGGCTGTCGTCAACTTATTGAATGTAGTAAAAGTGTTAACAGTTGCAACAAATTGTTCTAACACTTAAATGTAACAACAGTGATCTTTTTGCACGCCAGAATATACTTTAGACCTGGATATATATAGCTTCAGATAATAATGATCGCTTAAATCACCCAGAACGCCATACTGAACAACTAGTTGAATAATATTGTTGAACGACGCTTTGACATCATAGTTTTCAAACATTATAATATAAATAACCCGAGCAGGTTTTTAGTCCATTTAATGGAAAAGTACTCTTACTAAAAGTCCGGGACTAAAGGCCTAAAAACATGAAAAAGGGGACAGACTTAAATCATGAACATTGTTTTACATACGTCCTATACTCCTCTCGCATCTATCAGAAACTTGGTTTTTTTTAAAGATGGAAACAAGTACTTGTGTTGTGCAAGTCATTTTATTTTGTTGTTAAGTTTTAAGAATATTTTTTATCATGTTGGATTTTAAAAAAACCACTATATGGATGCTATGTTGACAACCTAAGTTTTCGCAAGCTTTATTGGGAAGAAAAATGTTTACTATACACGCTTGCATAGGGAACCAACAGCTTAACGAAACTTTAAAATTGTAACTTCACCCTACTGGTGTTTGCAGAATTCAGATGCGACTTGTAGTAGTTCAACTCTTAGCAACTTTAAAAAACAGTAAAACACCACTCATCTTGATTCCAACATCAGCTAAACAAATATATACATGAAGCTGATAAAAATGTTGGAACGTGTTAAGTTACATAGACATTGTGTCCTGTAGTGTAACATTTAACAACGTAGTTTAAGTTTGGTAAATTTTTGTTTGCAGAGAAGTAAGAGGTGTTTTATGTTTAATCTAACATGCCTAAAGAGTACATGTATTTTTAGCCGTAAGACTATTGTGAGATACAATATAATTTTACGTTACAAGGAATTGCCGATGAATAAATACCAGCATATTCATGACAACCATGCATGGCCAAGAAGATGCTCTTGATCATTTTACTCTTTCTTTTGATTGTTTGTTTGCCAAAATTTATCTCATAAGGAGGTCAGTTCAGTTGTTTTAAAAGGTGGAAGAGTTATTAGCTCAGTAAGCTCACAGGGCCCTATTCAGCGCCCTAAGGAGGAGCGCTTGCACAAGAGACCAACGTTTAACGTGACTTCCGAACCACGGGACAATCAGAGTAAAGTGTCTTGCCTAAGGAAACAAGGAGAAATGATCTGAGCGGGCCACGAACCCGAAATCTCAATATTATGAGTCCTGTGCTGTAACCGCCTATCAAAGGACATTATGTTAGATCTGCGTTAAACCATTGAATTTCATTGACTCCCTTTTAACCATGTTAACTATTAAATAAAAAGTAATAAATCAGATTTGATAGTGTATACTCTCATTCATCTTGGTTGATATATAAGTTCAAGAATAACTTGAAGAATTGGTTGTCTTGACTCAAATTTATTCTTGAAAAAATCAGATTGTTTCAAAAAGTTAGCGTACCGTTTCATGTTTATTGTGACAACATTAGATATGATTTACTTACTCTATACCTGGTTAAGATGATCACTATTCAAATATTCGAGATAATAAGAAGGACGACTATCATATGTAATAGGTGTAAAGAAAAGAAAGAAGGAAAATTAAGAAATAGGTGTAAAGAAAGTAAAAGAAAATCATGCAATACTTACGCGGTAACCTTGGTGGCTTATACCGGGTACACTGCAGCCATGAAAACCGGGTCATTGGGTTATTGTCCATGTCTCTGTGTTCTGATTGTCCATCTAGAGTTTCATGACCATGTGAATCGTCAGGCGAACCTAAAGCTTTCTCATCTCTATCACTTAGAGGAGAACTAACAGGAGATAATGGTTCTGAATTCGTATCTACAACTAATAGTTTCATATCATCCTCCTGATCCTGATCTTCCTCCTCCTCGTCAACGTCATCTTTTCCCAAGATACCATCTATTGAGAAATTTGTAACTCTTCTTCTTCTTTTTCGACGAGCATGTGGAACGAATGCTAATCTTTTTAAAGGAGATGATGGAATATCAGGTGAGTCTAATCCGAACCGCCTTCCACGTGGTTGCGCGGAGAGATACGCTGCAGCGGTTGCTGCTTGCAAACTTGCCGGGGTAAATCCGGGGAAGTGTAGCGGTACTCGCATCCATGGAGTACCCGCAGCATACGGCATCTGTGGTGGTACTGTTATAGGTAGCACACCGTTAAGTCCTGGTGGTAGGGTATAACTGGAACTAATAAGGGCCATTATGTTATGACCCTAAAGTATGTCCAAAGCAAAGATAATTCCTTTAGTTGTGAAACTTCTTCTTTTCACCAGATAATGTTGATTTCTGAAGAAAAATCCTTTTAAAGATGTATTATTTTAAAAATCGATGTTGATGAGACAATTTAAGCCATATAAAACTTTTTTTTAAGTTTTCTCTTCAAAATGAGATAAAAAGTAATCACAAAATCAAGTAATTGATGTATATATTGTATCCACAATTCATCGTGCCATGTTAACTGATCAAAATCTGTTTGTCGAATGATCACTCTTGTTTTTGGTCCAATGGTTAAATGGAGCGTA
>JXSR01S020946.1:0-31919 GCA_000969725.1 Ophiothrix spiculata
ATCTAAATGCGTTGACAATAGCCGAACAATTATTTGCACGTATCTTTAACAGCAAAGTGCACACGGAAATTGACCAGTGCTCAAATCCAACATCCAATTCAAAATACTTTATTTTTCCCTCTATGCTTAATGATAGTAAACATTTGGTATATTAATAATATATGAGACCGTCCACCCCAAACAAGCCATACATATAGCCTCTTGCCATTTTCACGATACCTTTTTGCAAAAAACATGTTATATGATTAAAATGACACCTCAATAAACTTCACTCGATTTCCAGAAGTCAAGGTATGGTTCGTCAAAGGTTATCAGGGACCAAAATGTATAATTAAACCGAGATAAACACTTTCAAAGATCAGTAAGTCGTAAATTTTATTTTGATATTCCTCAAAATATACAGATATAGTTCATATTTCTGATCATTTGTTGAAATGAAACTGTGCTTGTGTTTAAAGTAAGCACAAGGATTATGAATCTGTAAAAACATCATTTTCGGCAAAGAACGACCATGATATGCATTTTCACCTGTAGCGTGCACAATGAAGTTTGCTGCATTTACGGCTCGTTTGGGATGACCAGTCACATATATTCATTGAATATATGAAAATACATTTTTGAATACTTTTCACGCATTGTGTATATCTGGAGTAACAAACATATTCGTTTTGGATTTTAAAAAGGAAAATGAGAAAAAGATAGGATTTGCTTTTGATTTTAACGTAGCCTAAGTAAAACATATAAATTAGATAATCATAAATATGAATATCCAAATATAATATTCATGAATACGAATCTTAAAGTGGTAGAATCAAGTTAAATTAATATCTTCTAAACTTTTGGGATTGCATTAAAAATTGTTGCTGTTTTTACTATTACGAATTGTTAAAATAATTAAGGTGTTACCGTCCTCAATTGAAGTTAAATTAGGGTGCAAAACAATCATTTGACAATTACATAAGAAATTGCACATAAAAGCCTCTTACCTGGTGCTCGTTTATTTATTTTCCTTATATCATATGTACATGCTATTTTCCAGAGTGGTAAAAGGTCTTCATTGCATTTTTGATGTGATTCTGTTAGCCATAGTCTTTGCCAATCAGCCTTTGTCCTGAAAAAGATAAAGAAAGAAATGAAAATTATGTTAAAATTCCAAAATTGAGAGAGACATCGTTAGAATTTACATCTGCCCATTTAATTTGATAGTATTTGAACTTTATTCATCAGGTGTCTAATCCACAAACATTTTTTTTATAACATTCGGCTGTAAGCCAGGCTAATCCCAATAGTGCAAATGCATTAAATTCAAGGGACGCCTCCGTGGAGTGAAAGACAGAATAATGGAAAGAATTTTCGATTTTAGCTGCAGGAGGAAACCGAAGTGCTCGGAGAAAACCTGCGAGGACGAGTATGGATCGACAACCAAATTCACGTACAACCTAGGTCCGACCGGGAATCGAACCCGGGCCGCAGCGGTGAAAGGCGAGGTCAGAAACGCTACGCCAACCCGTCCTCCCAACACGTCTATTCAAGGATGGGTACGAAGCAAACCCCTTATAAACTTTATTTTATACGAGGGGGTATCAAACAGTTTTAAACTTTACTTGAAGAAATAGAGCCAAAAACGTGATTTTATAACGAGATACTTAAGTCATCTTTGCATAGTCATTGTTCAGAGTAAGACATTTCCACCACTTTTATAGGGATACTCACTATTTAAAAAAAAATCCGTTTTTATATTTCAATGAACATCAACATTTTCAGGTCAGCCATGATTGTTTACGTCATTCGTTGTCCGATTTCAATAATTCTGGTATCAATGGGAACAAGAAATCATGCCCTATACTATGGAATAAAACAAATAAACTTTGGTCGTTTCATTAACATTTACTAGGACATTAACCCTTCAAATTCAGGGACTTTTTTTACGGCGCAAGTCTCAACAGCCTAATTGATAAGCGTCAATCGCCAACTGCAAAGAAAGTAAAACTTCGAGACTATTTCTTCACCATGTTTGCATAAAGACGTGTGACTATTCTGACAAAATTACATTGATATAGCTTTATACCTACCAATGCCTACCTTCTGGGTAAAGTTTAAAACGTTTTGATACCCCCTCGATATCAATATATTGATATCTGGTAGATATCAATATATTGATATCTGGTAGCCACATGTCATAACAACATTAGTACAAATCAGGAGCTTAATGTGAGAATGACCGAAATGAAATACATAGGTCAGAATACAAAACAAATTGTGAAAAAAGTTCCGATTACTTTATATGTGATGGCTCACCCCGAAAGGGGGGACTTTGAAGATCAATTTTTTATCATTTTATTTTATCTGATTTTTTGATTTTGCATTGACTTCTGTGTCAAAGTTTCAAGTTCTACACATCTGCTTGCGAAAGCCAATACCCTGAACGGAAACGATCAATAATACGCGAATAGCAGCAACACATGTTGAAATTACCGTTTGAAATGAGTCTTTTTACGTGGCTATTCGTTCAATACGTACGTGAGTTCTATTGAAAATTAGCCAACCATTCATAGATATCATAAGCGATGCATATCATTTCTTTAGCTTAATAATTTACGCCCTCGATCAGAAATATCTTATTTCATGACCATTATGAGAGGGGGCGACATCATGAAACATTCACAATAGGCAATCGTTGCATGAATAGAAAATTCTTTGCTGAGAGGGCGACATAATGAAATATACATAGGCAATCTATGGTATTGCGCGTAGGCGTGAATCGTTACGTAAACGTGAGTTAAAAGTGCTCACATTTCTGTATCCCGTCCCGTGTAACGTGGTAATTGCAATCTCTCTATTATAACTGATCAAAATATAATAAAAGTTCGATCTAAAAGATATGTGATTTGTGATAATTTAAGATTTGTTGGAAAAAGTATTGCTTATTAAAGTTTTTAAATGGTAGCATTATTTAGTCTTGTAAACAACCTTTAAAATGTCGTCTTAGTTTAAATATTGTCCTTGAACGATTAAGCTAGAACGATGATCACATTGAAGATATAGTAATGATAATTACATTATTTTTGCAAAACCTACTGAATTAAATGTTTTTATTTGAACACTGCTTTATTTGAAATCAGTGAATCTTTGATACATAATACACATTTATGATAGCATTGAGAAACTATCATCGTTTGCTTACAGAGAATATACACTGTATATCTAAGTCACAAACAACAGTTTTCCTTTGTCTTAGCCTCGTAGTGTAACATTGAATCAAACAAATAAAACAATAGTATAAGCCAGATATAATATTTTTAAATTCAAATAAGATTTATCTATAAAAACTGTGTGTCTTATCCATTTGTAAAATGGGAAAGTAGATAAATCAGAGAAAGTAATCAGTGCTTTTTCTTTTTGATTCTCATGGGATTCTCATGGGATGTTTAAAGGAATGCAGTGATAATAGCTTATTACACAATTGTAATTCAGAACCTTTAATATCTGGTAAAATATTGATACAGCTATATTTTGTTTATTACGTAAAATAAAAAAATGATTAATATTGGGAGCTAAGTATTAGTGACATCATAAAAGTTAACAACGATTTTTTTTAGTAACAAGGATATTGCGACAAACGTCGTCTTTTTATTTATCCAAACATTATAAAGAAATATTTGTGACGCTTTTGAGCACATGATTTCTAGCATGTTGATTATTGGACAGGCTTGCAAGACCCTCAATTAAAAATGTATACAATAACATGCGAATCGTATGTTTCTTTATTTTGTTTCTACTGTTCTTTTGGGACCTAACCCAAGTAGCTTAGATAGCAGAAGAAGTTCATGCCATCTTAGTTAAACAAAAATAATGATAATAATAAAAAAATCTGGCTTGCTTGTGCAGATCTCTCTTGATACTCAACACTAAGGGCTAGTAGTGGTATTTTAAATGTAATTTTTCTCAAATTGTCAAATTAAAATTTGTACATCACAAATAATGTATGCTTATCGATGAAATCCTTCATATACAGTTTAAATGTCAAAACAATATTAAGCAACAGTAAATAAAAATAACACAAGATAAATAATAATAAATGATTAACAGCTGCAAACACTAAAAGCACCAAACCGACGACGATGTTAACATTAACCTTACACAAATAATGACAATAATAGCTATAATAGCTGTTAAAAAAAGAACATTGACATCGAAGATTTAATATTCAATAATATTCTCTAAATTTTAGCCTTGTTTCACCACTTTAAAGTCTCTTCACAATCTACTTTAACAACGCAGCTGCACATATGGAGTATCGTAAGCCCATAATTACGTGACAGGTTGCGTTAAATAGATACTATTGGTTACAATTTCTCCCCTCAGGTAGATATTAGACATGTTCGCTGATTTGTGAAAAGTGCATAATATGACATGGACATGGCTGTTAAAAATATTGTTTAAGAGAAATTAAGATATCGAAAAAATATGTATTCTTATATATACTTCAAATGTTTGTCATATTATGTAAAAGGCAAACACAAAAATGTTTAGAAGTTTAAATACTTAAATTACAATGTTGTCGTTTGAGGACCTCTTCCTAGTACCCCAGGGTCGAGTCCAAAGTCTTGTCAACCTTGCTCGTCCCATTAACTTTCGTTTTCCTGAGTCTTTTTTGTAACACGTCTTCCTGAGGGGGGGGGGGGGGGGGGGTGGTGGTTACCACCACCCCTTATTATTTTGAAATTGGGACTCCCAAAGTTATATTGTTTGCTACTATAGTAGGGTCTCCTCTTTCTATTGATACCAAGATCATGAAAATCGGTTGAGGCGTTACGTAATTATGACGTCACCAAATATTTCTCGACCGAAAAAAATTGACTTTTGGCAAAAATTGCGACTTTTTCAAGAAAGTCCTGAATGTCCAATTTTAGTCGAGTCTTTTTTTTTTTTTTTTTTTTTTTTTTTAAATGAAGGAATCAACAATTCTAACATGTCCTGTAAGTTTCTAATCCATGGCATGCGTATATTTTTTTTTTCAAAATGGCGATTCAAAATATTCCGAGGTGGCAAACACCACCCCCTACCAATCGACTTTGCTGGCCTACCATAACCCCACCTAAGGTGGTACCCCGATTTTTTTTTTATCAGAATGACTGCACAAAGGATGTTAAAACAATTACTCAAATTGGGTCGCTTTGTTTTGCGTTTTGGTGCAATCGGCGAACAACCGTTAACCACCTCTCCCCTTCCTTAGGAAGACGAGGCCGGGTTAAAGGTGACAGAGAGGGGACGGGTAATAACAAAGTGCAGGAAAGGTAAGTCAGACTCGTTTGAAGACTTGTCGTGGGGGCAAAATGACACGCATCATTGTTTCAACAGTTTGAATAATGCTTTTACTCAGAGACAGAATATTGAGTAAATAAGATTAACTTGAAAATACTTTACGTCAGCAAACTCAGTGCCAACGACAGGTTAGTCATTTTTGAATGTTTGGACGAGTCTTAGCCTTTCATATAGCTTGTTGACCATCCTTCCGGTCATTGCCACTCACCAGTCTGTTTCTTCTTTTTTTTTTATAAATCAGCATTAATTGGGAATGTTTTGTTTATTTGTGTCCAAGTTTGCACGAGAGTTAAAGAAAATCAAATAAACTTGAGCCAAATGTAAAGACTGGTTTATCTACAATGTTTATTTGCTGCTTCATTGTTTTTATGGGTCTTATCATGTTGTAATTCTTTTAGCATTCATTCGAACAATATGTCACCAATTACACATTTATAGGAAGATCAAATTAAGCACTTAAAATTGGTCCAGTGACTCGTAACCTACATCTACCAATTTTTTTAAAATACATATATACGTCATCATTGGTGAACTATGGTTCCAAAGAATGTGAAAAAAGATTGGTCCCTCTTGGTAATAAATTTAATTTCCAATAACCGAAATAGTTTGACGATTCATTCAAAAAGTACATATGCGCAGGGCAACACTTTTAATGCTATTTACAATACACATATATGGATCATTTTACCAGGTTTTTCTTTTTTACGTTTTTCGGATTGCTAAGCTTCCCTATTTGAGACTACACTTATTACATAAAAATTTCATGAGACTGAATAATTGCACCCTAATCATGCTAATACAAGTAACTGACGACATTGCTCAAAGTTTTTATGTTATTATTATATTCTCTAATGTAATACCACGTCTATTTTGTTTTATAAATATAATATAATTGCTAGTTCGTAAGTTCAAAACTCATTAGGGCATTACCAAATGAGGGGTTTTCTAGCAAAATGAGAGGAAAGTCGCAAATTAAAAAATTGGGTTTATGACATATTGTATTTTTTTATAATCGCAGCTTTTGACTGATATATAATGTGTCAGACTTTCTTTGTCTATTCTTCATTTTAGAGATCAAAATCCAAATCATTCCACTGAATATATTGCAATGAAAATTATATAGAAGCAAATCGATTTTAAAGATACATGTACTGATTACTACAGTGTTTAATAGCAACATGCAATCAATTAACCGTGGATACTATTGCACTTTCCGGCTAAGTTGACCTTCAAAACTTTAGGTAGAGGTAAACATTTATGCATGAAGGCGTTTTATGTAAAAAAAACCCGAAATTTTACTTTTCATCCTATTTTTACTTTAAATGCCATTTATTCAAAGTATACATTTGCGCCTTTCCCTTCATTTTGCCAAAGCAGCCCACAAATATCGTTTTCTTATTTATCTTAAATTAAGTTAGAGGTCACTTTAGAGTCCATTATATTTACTGATGATACATGTTTGATCACAAAATAACCAAAGATTTGCTATTCAAATATTATGTCTGTAACTCTCACAAGTTTTAATGTAAGCAACTGACGACCTTAACAAAGCTTAAATAAAGTGCACAAGTTGCAACACGGCTTGTTATAAATGCAGCAGTACCTTTTTATATCGACTACTATAGTTTTTACTTTCTGCAATTATTGTGCAACGATTTGTTGTACTTCAAAAAAAATGTAGTTCTAACAACAACAATAAACAATTAAGGAGCGTAATATTTCGCTGCAAATCAAAACCATTAAAAATCTATTGTGACCATAATAGGAGTCAAACGACCATACAAATCATTTTTCTGAATCGTGTTTTAGATTCAGATCAAATAGTGTTTAAAAATCGTATTGTGTATAACAAATAAAAAAAAATTTCTATATTGCTTCCAATATATTTGAAGTGTTGTGGTAAGTAAACTTTAAATGCCGATAAAATCCAATTAAATAATTAATAATGTTTTCACTTCCCGTGATTGACTTTAAAATAATAAATACTTAACGAATGTGCTTAGTTGATATTTGAAAAAACTGAATATATTTTCTTTAAAAACTTAATAAACCGTAAGACTTGTATTCCAGACCATTAACGCCACTCTGTCTTGAAATGTTAATATGAGACCGTCCATCCCAAACCAGCCGTAAATGCAACTTTTGTCATTTTCACATTTGTAATACTTGCAAAGACCATGTCATTACACAGAACACAAGTTTTGGTCCATCTAAGGTTGTAAGTGAGTAAAATGTATTACTAAGATGTTCTCGTTCAAAAGTCAGAACTTTATTTTTTGTAGATTGTCCTGAACATACAGATATATTTCAAGTTTCCGACTATTTTCTTGAAATTAAATTTTTCTGTTTAATTATTTATTTTTTTATTATTTTTTTAAGTACAAGGATTGTGAATTGTCAAAAAAATCAATTTCGGCAAATTACGACTTTAACATGTATTTTCACCTGTAGCGCAAAATAAAGTTAATAAAACTTTAAAGCTAATATTAGCACTATTTTAAGCAACTTGCTCCAGTCTTTTCAAATTGTTGAGAAACAGCTTAAATAAAGATAGATATTTGCCACTGCTTAGAAATATAAACATTGTTTTTTTAGGTTGAAATGCATATAGCAACTAAAACAATCCACAACAACCTGTCCTGTAATGCTAATTAACAACCGAAAGTAGGTGCATATGCATAAAAACAGCGACTATATACAATATATTTCTCGCCCTTATCGTATCGTTCATCAATATCCGTAGGATTAATCGTAGCATTATCACCAGTATAAATCATTTCATTGAAAATCTCGCGAGTATTAGCTTAGGCTTAGCGGTGATTGATTTACTCTCGTGACCCATATTTTTTCTACAATGTATACTGTTAGCATTAAAAAGGATCGGTTAATATGCCGTGGCTGTGCTTGTTATATATTAAACCTACATACGTTTTTAGTTGATGTCTTATTGTTGTTTCTTTTCAAATTGAGCAAAGGCAAATGAGTATTATTTGTTGTACATCTGCGTACTTTTCCAAAAATATAATGCATCAAAAAAAAAAAACAATAATAATAATATCGGAAATTAAAAGTGTTATACCAAAGCGGAGGCGTTAATGATTTCAGACTCACATAATTCTGCCAGCTATTTTACAGTATCGCTTTATAGGAAACCTAAAATGATCTCGTATTGTTATTTTATTGCATTTTCTTTTAAAGGGAAGAATATAATGTGTTTTTGCTCATTCTGCTTTTAGCTTTTAGTAGGGACCATTTGGGGTTCATAAAAAACAATATGTACCAGGTGTCCCAAAAAATGGTTACATGTAGAAAAATGATCGTTTGCAAAAGTATAGCAGTTGGAAAATTCAAACTTAGCATGACTTATGATACATACCTCTGCTAGATGTTTGCAAAATTTTAATATCACAGTATTATTATGTTTTGAGTTATCAATAAAGATAGATACCTATGTCGGAAACGTGTTCGTTTGATGTAATTTTAACCCTCGTTAACCTCGTTTCATCCCCATTGAACTTGAAATTCACAGTCCCAAACTTAGGTTGTGTTATACCATAGTATAGGGTGGGGTTTATTCTTCCCATTGATAACAAAATCATTAAAATTCGACAAGCCATTACGTAATTATGACGTCATAAACTACTACATGTCTGAAATTATGTTGAAATCTCATTTTTTGGAAAAATGGCCACCGATTCAAAACTTTACTATTTCTGTTATTTCTAAATGTCGATCGGACTTTTGTTACTAAATAAACAAAATTATAATTTAATCATGTCCTGTAAGTTCAAGATTTTTTTTCAAAATTTACAAAAGTTTGCAGTAGTTTAAACAGTTAAACAATTCATCAACTTTCACGCCACAACTTTATTGACAGGTTCAATATACACAACTCATTCTGGAATGCATGGAATGCCGGTATCACTTATTTGCATAATAGATATAATAAGAGAGAGTTCAATCATTATTCATTAAAAGTTGTATCAAATTTGGTTTAATATAAAGTCTGATCATGATCATTTTGAAAACAAAAATGCACATTTAAAATAACACGAAACATGTATGCTTATTATTTTGTTGAATTTTGAACAAATGCGTTTCTGACATAGGTATCCATTTTTGTAGATAACTCAAAAACTAATAAGGCTGTGATATCAATTTTACCAGTATCTAGAAAAGGGTTGTGATATAATGTGTGCAAAGTTTCATTTCTTTAACTACTATAGTTTTTTCCAAGGTCATTTTTCTACATGTAACCATTTTTGGGGACACCTGGTACTAAAGTATAGCGGGATACAACACATCTGAATTTAAATACCTATGTGTATACCTTTGTGTATAGACAATAATAATGCTACAAAAGCTTCTATCCTAACTACTGTTTTTGAACTAGTCCCTGCTTCGTGAACTTCAAAATATAAATACGGTTATATTAAAGGATAGGAAACATATCATACTGTCCAAAAAATCGCTTGTAAGCTTTAATATGTCAACAATTGAAAATATATGGTAGTATTCGTTTTTCAATTCTATTCATCGCACCAATAAGACTTTCGCATACTTGATTAATTTAAATCTGCAAAGTACATTTCCAATTTAGTTAACTGATGCTGTCGATCGATTTTGCGCTAATAAAGTTTCGGATACAGATTGACACTAAGAATATCTTCAAAGATACCAGCGGATGACGTGCTAATTCTATTTCCTAAGATTTTCCTTTTGGAAGTCGTACGTCACATCGGGGATATTTACGATAAACCTATCAATTTAGACATCTTAATTCATTCTATATTTAGATATTGACCTTTCGTAAGAGTCGCGTTTGTTAAATGACATTGATCGTCTTCGTTCCGGTCAGTGCATATGTTGCATATTAAATGTCATGAACATGATATGCCTTGAAGTCAAAAAAGGAGATTTTCCGTGTTAAAAAGAACCTTTTTACACATTAAAATGATCGAATTGATGAAAAAGAGAAGTAGAGTAATAATAAAATTTGAGAAAACACTCATAAACATATTTTAAATCGTTCCATAAGCTTGTAGAAAGACATTGATCATAACATTTTTCACTTTTTGAGAAATGGGCAAAAACCGCTATGCGTCACAAAATTATTGATAATGATTTTAGTAATTCTTTCTGAATATGTCTTTACAAATAAGGTGTAATTTAGATAATTCATTAAATAGTTTTTTATTACTTGGCTATTGGTTTTTTGTTGCAAAATTGACGTAAGTCGTTTTGCAGGGCAACTCATCAAATTTAAATTTTGCTTACATATGCTCACTTTTTAGTTATAATACATGTACACTTAACTTGAAAACACTTTTTGATACTCAAATTCCGCCTTCATTTATGCTATTTTACTATAAACGATTTTTGATAAAAATCTTACAGTATTGCTTTAAGAACCACCTATCATTTCTTTTCCAATTCTTTATAAGGCTATGATGTACTTTATAAATACCAAATTTAAACACTTGGGCAAGTTACCATATATGAACATTATGTCCTTTTATTCCCAGATATGGACATACGATGTCCATATTCGGGCATAAAAGTAACGTGTTTTTTTTATTTTATCGACATTTTTTCAACAAAATATTTTGTCATGATGGTGCATAAGTTAAGGTCTATGGCTCTCTATAATGATGAAAATGTTGCCTTTTACATCATAACAAACATTTAAAACATATTTTAATGTTTTACTGTAAATTCCATCGACTTGTTATCCCCTTAAGACACATGTATTTCGATATTAAGATAACATAAAAATCATTTAAATAAAATACGCTTCATATTAACAATTAAAAACGTGCCTTTTAATAATTTAGCAGAATTTCTCACTAAACTTATGCGGTGATATATAGAATGAACATTAATTACGATATGTGATATGGTTTGTTAAACACGACAAATTTAACACCTTTGTCAATAAATTAAGATCGTTACACTTGTCTTGTCAGCAGCGATGTGTAATGAAAACGCAAACTTAAACTCCCAATAACCTTTGATTTGAAATAGTCTTGAAATGCGTATAAGTAAAAGTTATATGAAACCTGGTCCTGCAAGATTAAGAAAAATGTCAAAAGTTAAGTGATTTTTTTCATTTAGGCGTGTCGTTAAGTTTACAGGGGTGTTGTTATCACCCTAAATCCCCAAGGAAGAGTGTTACCGAAAGGGTATTAAAAGAAGCTGAGGACTCAACAAGATATTTCTTCTCCGCATATGTGAGAGTAAGCTCCATATGTTCTAAGATATAATATAAGAATGACATATTCCGGATACCTTTGCAAACCATTTTACAATCTAAGGCAGTTTTAGTGTCCATGCGTTTAACGTATTTCAGTGTGGTACACAACGTGGCTTAAACAAGTGAAAAACCCCATTGAACAGCGCATGATTGCAGGGCTATAGAGATGTTTTATATCAAGTTTGATAACCATTAGTGGCATTAGCCACGACTTATCTAAAGTACATTTCCTGCTAAAGGCACTTCAGTCAATGAGAGTATCATCACAGTACGTTTTATTGTGTGATGGACATTTGTCGTTAACCCTCGACAGCATTATGCAAAATGGTATGTTTAAATCAGCACTGGTCTTATCCCTTCTAAAACAAGTTTTTATTGCTTAAAATATCAGAACAATATGCCGAACCTAATTTCGTCAAAATGGCACTTGACCACTTCTTCCACTAAGGTCTTCAATTAGACAATGACATATTTTCTCACTTTTCTCAAAAATGCAACCATGTTTGAATGAATTGTTTGGGGTTTGCATCTTATACCAGTAGATGATTCTTTTTAGAAAAAAAAAACCCTCAATATGATAGAGGTGGCATTGAGGATGAAAAGTGAATCATGATTTGCCTCTTTTAAGCGGATAGCCATAAAATGGAATAGTGCTAATACTATAGTTTATCTTAAAATAAATAGGTTTATCGTCTTCTTTGAGAGGGTCATATTTCTATACTAATGTTTTAGAGTATTGAAATTCAACTTTGTTTTTTAGAATTTCACGTTCAAAGTTATTTTATTTCAACACTTTTACAAGAATTCATAGAATATTTAGGTTATTGTAATAAACAGACGATCATCGTGTGTATTGCGATTGCTTGTTACAATTTAAGGGCTCTGTCACACATCACGAAACGTACGAATAACGAACTAATAACGTACACTGGTTTGGTCATTGAAATACATGTAATCGATTACCAAACCAGTTTACGTTATTAGTACGTTATTCGCACGGTACGGTTATGTGTGACATGGCCTTAACAATGATCGTGTATTATAGTTGCTTGTTACAATTTAATATAGAAATACCACTAGAGCTCATTTATATAGTTGAAATATTTATCATATTTATGTAGATCGATGGAAACATTTATAACTCATCCATCACCAACATCTAAACTAACTATATATATCGCCTGTCATATCGAACCATTTGATATCGTAATATTTCGTTAAAGTTCCCAAGTCCTTTTTACTTTTTTGTACCTTTATTTTATAACGGTCAATTTCAAGTTACTTTGTGTCAAATGCATAAAAAACATCCGCAGGTATTTAAGTATTTTTAAGAATTTGTTAAAAGATAAATTTTGCGAGAATAGACCAACAATCCACTATACCAAATGGTGCGTTATTATAGTAGTGGCCATAATTTTCTTGTGATGCTAAAACGATATTTAAAACAAAATAACGATTGCAAAATATGATTATTTCAGAGAATTGTTAGAAAAAATGTTAGTTTTGAAAATGATCTTAGAAAATAGAGAAAATCTAAATAAAGGTACTTTTATTGAACTTTTTCTTTAAAACTGCACATTTTACAAATTCAAGATATTATGTTATCAATAAAAATGTACTTATTTATTTAATTATTTATTTCCATCATGCACACAAAAAGGCAATAGTTTTGCAATATATGCTAAAATTTGTATCACGCCAAAAAGTGCGGAAATGATTTGTTGTAATTGTATATTATGGCATTTAACACAAATTACATTTTCAAAATATATTTGAGAGTTTAGAACGCGAGAGAATAATAGGGTTTATTATATGTCAATATGCATCAAATACTATGCCATGTACTTATAACGTCATGTGTATTTTTTTTCAAATAGTTGTCTATCAAATATATAACTTGTAGTACTTCATGTATTAGCCAAATATAAGCATAATGTATACAGTCGTGTCAAGTACATCGCATTCCTGTATGGTGTAAGCTTCTGGGTAAAACATCCCCCTCTGGCATTGAGTTCAAAAGACTAGCTGTCAGAAGTTGTAGGTTTATTACACATCTTTCTTTCCAGTAATAAAATACGACATGGAGTTTTAAAGCAGCACTGAACATTATCTACATCATCCCCAATGAGTTTCCTGACAAAAAAACTGAGATTAATGAATACACGCGTCCTGATACAGATGTTAATAAAAGTGAACTATACTAAATTCGTAAAATAGTGAAAATAAAATAAGAGTCGATTATATATGATCAGTTTATTGACTCATAAGGCATGCCTGTTACAAGTGAGTTTTTACAGATTTCTTGTACAAAACACCAAAGCATGATCCGACGCAACTGCTACAATTTAGTAGGTTGATGTAGCATGTTACTCATTTTATTCCCAGGGGTCTTATTGTTCATATATGTTATTGTTCATCTCAAACGAGCCGTATACGCAGAAAACTTCTGCACTATAGGTGAAAATACATGTCAAGGTCGTAATTTGCCGAAATTGATTTTTTTGACAGATTCACAATCTTTATGCTTACTTCAAATTGTCAACATCTCGGTCCAAGAATATGCTAAGCCCGCATCATTGCTGAAAGAAGGCCATTTATCTGGAAACAACAATCAGGTGTCTTTATGGTACCTTAGGCCTTGTTCCCAATTCACGACGGAATATCTTTCGACATTCGGAAGGTTTTGACGCAAGAACCATTATGGTACCATAAAGATGAACGATTGTCTTGATTATAACATTCGTCTGGAAGGATCATCTTTGGGTATTGAAATCATCTGACCTTGAACTGTTGTTACGATACGCCTAATTGCGCTTATACCGTGATTATAAACCGTTATTCTGGATAGAAACAGTAGATACAGTAAAAATAATATCTTTGATATTTCATGTCAATAAATTCAAATAATGGACAATACCGTAAACTGGTGAAACATTTTTCAATTTTCAGAGGTTTTCTTATACCGTTTTTCAATAGACCAAATAATTGATAATTACCGCTTATTTGTAACATTTGGGTTCCATTCTACATATTTAAAATGAAAAAGAAAGAAAAATAAACATGAAGCTATCATCAGAGTTTTAAAAAAGTTGCCCGGCTTTTTGGACAACTATGGTCAGTACCAAATAGGAATAGGGTTAAATATAAAATGCAGTGCACGTGGTACAAAGGTTGATATTCGTGACAGTTGGCCTCTTGCTAAAGTATATAGGCAACCCATTCCAATTCACAAAGATTTATTTTTGATTTCAAAAAGAAATGTTTAAACATCCCATTTTTGGTCAAAACACTAAATTCTTCACCAATTTCAAGGACATTTGACCAGAGATATATTATTTTGTCTTCAATCTTAACAATTTAATCATTTTTTAAGAAAATGACATGACCATAGAAAAGTACTGCTAGTCTGAAATATAAACATTTAAATAAAAAAGGCATTACTGACCAAAGTTACCTGGCTGACCAATGTTTCCCCAGTTTACGGTACTGTGGCCTTTTTCCAGACGTTACATCATCATCTCATCACGGGATAGCCCCTATCAATTGCGCTGATGGGCAGCTGTTAATGACGCCTGGCGAAAAAGACTCGCTTGAAATACTTTAATAAAATCATGACACTACCTGTCGATTGTCTCATCCATTGAGTCAATTCATTAAGACATCTTTAAAGGAACAGAGATGGGGTTAGACTTGATGTGGTCATTGGATTTTTAGGCAAAGGTGCTTAAGAAAAACAAAAATTGTTTCTTAATTAGAAGTTTCATGACATTAAAATCATTATTCCTAGAAAAGTATACTTTAGGTCCCATCAAAAACTATACCCTTACCCTAACCCTAACCCTAAAACTAACCCTAAAGCTAACCCTACACCCTAACCCTAAATTAAACCTAACCCTACCACTAACCCTAAACCCTAACCCTAAAATTCTGGATCGGACCTAAAGTGCACTTGGTCTGCACTTGGTCCCAAAGGGTACACTTGGTCCCCAAGAAGATTATGAATATTCAATTGTCTAATCATTTGGTCCCGTATGATGGTTGAGCTTAGCGTATTTGTGAAAAATTATGGTGCAATAGAATTCTTGGTGTCGTCAGCGAGTGCAGTTTTCTGTTCTACCAGTTTCTGATTTCAACTCTTAGTATATAGAAAATATCAAAAATTTTAAAAGTAATTATTACATTCCATGCAAACAAAATAAGTCAAAATAAGATTTTTGAATCTTTAAACTATTAGACAATATTCACAGGCATCAGGGTTACCACAAAGATAGTTGGAAATTGAAAACACAGACACTCTCTATATCATGTTATGTAAGATGGGAGAAAATGTGTTCCTCTTGCGGTAAAATGTACAGTTGATATTTTCAGTATCTATAACTAAAGTCCCTATCGGTGTAGAGTAATTAAATTACTTTTCGCTATCTTTAGATTAATCAGGCAGAGGGTTTAAAGCTTCCAACATTACCAAAATAGAGTTTGCAAGTCTCAAAAAACATGATTTTTCAAATTTCTAAATTTTCACATTATGAAGAATGTATTAAATGGAGACCTATTTTACATCCATTGCACATTTTCAAGTGCTTACTGATGGGTAGTACAATGTTTGATATTGATTCTACGGCCTAGATCTATTCATGGTAAGCTAATCTCTTCTTTCATGGATTGTTATGATTTTCACAATGGTGAACTTGTACGTGGGAAAATGTTCATTCAGAATGAAAGTTTACACCATTCTTAAAAAACAATCACCATGAGAACAATTCTGAATGAAAATGTCTACAAACTACAAAAATGACGAAGTATATCTAGCGCTTTAGACTATTAGACGTCGTACCGACAAAAAGATGTTTTGCCATGATTATAGACCTCACCATTTTTTTTTAATTGCAGAATTAAACTTCCAAATATAAATGTTGCAACGGTTGTCATACCATTTTTAACAGCCAGGGTTACCACAAATGATAGTTTGAATTTGAAAACACGGATACTCTCTATATCATGTTTAACATGTAACATGGGAAAAAAAGTGTTCCCCTTGCGATAATATGTACAGTTGATATTTTTAGTATATTGATGACCGAAGTCCCTATCGGTGTAGAGTAACTAGATTACTGTTTACTATCTTTAGATTAATCAGGCTGAGGGTTTAAAGCTTCCAACGTTTCAAAAATAGAGTTCGTAATTATATGTTTCAAAAATGCTTTTTTTGGAAGGATAATATAAATAAAATGCTTATTCTGCAGGGGATCCTTATATATGCTCGTAATAAAGATATTGAACAAAATAATTAGAATAAAATATCAATGGAAAGAAGAGACCCTGCTTGATACTATATGTAGTACCAAACTAAATAACTTTGGGGTCCCAATTTCAAAATCAGAGGGGTGGTAACCACCACCAACCCCTCAGAAAGACGTGTTACAAAAAAGGCTGAGGAATATGAGGGTTAAAACTTATATATTATTTGAAAAAAAAAATCATTAGGCTTTAGTCATTGTTCGTAGATTATTTCCAGTGACGCTATACAAGTTACACCCTTTCAATCATTTGGAATGGTTAAGTGGGTATGCAGTCGCATGCCAGTGGATGAAACAAATTTCATCTTAACAGGATGGTCGACATTGAATGTAAAAATCATAGAAAGGAATATTAAGTGATGTAATGGTGTTAAGTTGAAAAATATATACCATATTTACAAACACGGCTTTGCCTATTTCATTCTACCTCTGCTGCAAACTTATTGAACACCCCTCGTAAACGTGTTGAGGCTAATTGAACAACATTGTCCTTCTGCCACAAATTTCCTGAAATTTAACAACCTATGATGCACCACCTAACATATGCTCGTAGTTTCCTTAATTTCCTATTTAAAACTGCAATCGTTTTTTGCGTATTTTTCAGTCGTGTCGAATTAAAGCTTTGCTTGTTTCAATTGGCAACCAATTCACATTTGTGAACCGCTACGGCAAAAGGATGCAGTCGTTAACTTCTACATGTTGCTCATTGTAGCACATCAGATATCTTACGATGTCGGAGCCGACAACTACATCTTTCTGCCGCGGCGGGTCACATTTATCATTATTATTGACAAAGCAGACTTCACTACCAGCCACTCAGAATACCTCCTAGGTTGCTTGTTACATGGAATTTGTAAAAGTGTAGTTACAAGCGTCAGGTGCACGGGAAACAAATGCACCAAAAAACTGATGTATGATATTCAAATATCATCGACTTTATTAAATGTACTAAGGGTCGATAAATTTGTGTAGAAAATGACATACCAATCGTAGTATGAGTGAAAAACTTTATTTTGAAAAATTTGAAAGAAAAGGCAAACATTTCGAACAAAACTTTATGCAGAAAATGCGTCATACTACTTTCTTTCTTTCTTTCTTTTTCTTTTTTTTTCCTTTTCCCCCCTTTTTGCTCTTTAATTGCGAATTCTAACTCATCTTTCAGATCCTAATTAATGAACAGATTTGATATTTTTAAAGAGTAAATACATTTCCAAATATGTTACCATCCATCCTAAAGAAGCCGTAAATGAAGCTATTTTGCCATTTTCACTTTTTTTAGGTATTTACAAATACCATGTTATAAGGATTAAAACGACACCACCTCAACGAACTTCACTCGATTACCAGAAGTAAATATTATGGTCCGTCAAATGTTATAAGGGAGTAAAATGTATAACTGAGATAAACACGTTCAAAGATAAGTAAGCCCTATGTTTTCTGTTGATTGTCCTCAAAAGTTACCGAAAAATGTCATATTTTTGATCAGTTTCTTGAAATGAAACTTTGCAGGTGTTTTGAAGTAAGCACACTAATTGTGAATCTGTCAAAAGATCAATTTCTTCAAATTATGACCTTGACATGTATATATTTTCACCTGTCTCGCAACATGATGTTTGATGCATGTACAGTTCCTTTAAGGTGAAAGTCATATATAATGAACTGTTAAATATATTGATCCAGAACATTAATTTATAGCTATATTATTAGAATATGAAATATCCATCTAGCTTGATAATGGGATTTTCATGCAATATTATAAAAAGGCCGAGTTTGTTCCTTTTGATTTAGATGGGACACATAGATAACTTAAAACAACCTGCTAATCAATATATTTATAAACAGTAATTATTTGAAATTATGTAAATATGCTTCTACATTGCAGATATTACATTTTGCCTTACACTGCATCGAAATCTAAAGATTAATCTTAGCATCAAGAGTATACAACGTAAATCACCTGCTAATCAACATATTTATAAACAATTTGAAAGTATGTAGATATGCTTCTACATTGCAGATACTACATTTTGCCTTACACTGCATCGATATCTCAAGATTAATCTTAGCTTTATCAAGGGTATAAATCATTTCATAGAAAATCTCGCGAGCATAATCTACGGCTTAGCGGTGATTGATTTACTCCTGCGACCCATATAACACTGCTAACTGTTCGTGTTAGAAGAGAGCATTAACTTGCTTAGAGCTCTCTGTTTGTTATGCAAACTATATACCGCGTGACAAAAATGTGTTATGTGCTTTCACGGATAGTGAAAAAAATAAATGACTTCGACTGCTCAGAAAAATGTGAATCATCGTTTTTAATCATGAAAAGAGAAATAGTTTCTGCTGAATACTAAGGACCAAATACTATGACTTCTAGCGCAGGTCAGCTAGTCGTTCATGATGAAGTATGGAAAGAACCAATCGGCCAACTGGACAGACTTATAAACGGCTATTTCGATATAAAACAGATACGTAACAACGCCGTGTTTTCCTTTTGTTTATATACAAATATAAGTGTTTGCCTTAATACAAATGCACAAGACATATACAAAGTAATGAGGATATAAAAATAGATTTCCAGAGCAGAAAAGGGTTAATTTCAGGTTCGTAGCTAAGCCGATTTGAACAGACAAACAATATGAGTTTATTTCATTATAATTCAAAAACAACACAGCATTTTACACGACGTCTTCATTGCCTTATAGGTAAAGTATAATTTTTACCTGTTATTTCCTCTTAATACCCCTTAACGGTTGGCTTAAATAGATAGTAATTGGTTACAGATTATATCAAAAAAAAATAGCATATACAAACATCTTTGATAAAGCAAATTCCGTAGAGCATAAATGTTTAAATTTCAATTATCATCTTATGCTATTAGTCTGGCAATTATCAAGGTCTGGTGATTTTTAAGGAAATATTTTATGATCAGTTACATTCAGATCACATTTCTTAAGACTATGACTATGCTGGATAATGTAGGTAGTGTCAAGCTTAAAGATTAATGTCTTACAGTAGAACTATATATTTAACCAACAGATTTGCTACTTCCAATAATATACCATTTCATTTGAACAGACTAACCAAATTGGAAGAAAGTGACTTTTACTGTTATGTGATGAGTGAAAATGATAATGTTTTTAGAAGTGGTGGTGTCTGTTAGGGCCAGAAGTACCTATTGAAACAATTGTAATCGTAATTCGATAATAGTATCTGTCCTAGAATTTAAACAAAACCGAGTTGGTTCCAAACATTGTGAAATTTTGAAGCTTTTTATAATGAAAATAATAAAAAGCTCTATTTCTTCTTCATAATTATGGTATAAAAGGTAACTTGTTAAGATGGATTGAAAGTTTTCTTTTAGAAAGAAAACAATGTGTTGTTTTTCGTGGCTGTTATTCTGAATGGGCTCCAGTTACGGCAGGAGTGCCTCAAGGTTCTGTTCGTGGTCCAATTTTGTTCTTCCTATTTTTCAATGATATTAACGAAGGACTCCTCTCTCCCTTATTTCTATATGCAGATAATCATACTGTTGTCATCATCAATCACACATCAGCATAGCTAGATTTCCAATCCTGAGACATCCAAGTTCAGATGTATTTTCTAAGCCGGTATCCTCAAAGAGGACCTGGACGTAGGTCTTGTTTTGTGCACCTGGTGATCCATGTATGGGTACCCAGAGCAGAAATCTGCTTGCTGCTTAATTAATCTGTGTGACGTTAAAAATGGACAGTTTCCAATCTGCGGTGTCTTATTTTAGAGGTGACTTTTGGAATATCGCCATGCAGCCCTATGTTTCGTACTTTGTCCTTCTAACTGGTATTTAGTGCAGCTCTGATGTAACATCCATCCAGAGTTTTTTGATATTGTTTTGTCAAAGTCCATTTTTTTGAACCATAAAGAAGTACTGGCTCGACCACGTCTGGAAAATGGAAAATATTACACTTTGAGAAGTCGGGGTAAGTCCGATTTCCAGATCTCTTGCAACTTATTGAGGGATTTCCAAGCAAGTCCCTTTCTGACATGAATGTTCTGGCTTGTTAATTCCATCCATGCACCAAGTCGTGGATTTGTTGAAGTTTGCTGCCATTCAGGGTACACTCTAAAAATGATTTTACTCTTTGTTGAGTAAAAAGGTCACAGCTTTTTGTTGAGTAAAATCTTACTCAACATTGACTAAAATCTTACTCGGTTAAGTCAATATTACTCAATGTTGAGCACATCTTACTCAACGTTGAGCAAAGTTTACCCAACGTTGAGTAACATTTTACTCAACAAAATGAGCTGTGACCGTTGAGTAATTTTTTACTCAACAAGAGTAAGATAATTTTAAGAGTGAAGATATTAAAACATCAGATGACTGGTTGAAACTTTCAATCGGTATCCAGGTCTTCAAAGTTTCATTTCAAATCCGTACGTCATCAGTGATAACTTACGATGAACCTATCAATTTAAGAAACTTAATTTATTCTATATTTGAAGATTGACCTTTTCGTAAGTGTCGCGGATGGTTAATGAAATCAATCACTTTTGTCACGGTCATTGCTTTACATACTTGGACAAAAACACAGAATCGAATGTTGACAACATGTTGATTGCTCTCATTTAACACCGAATTGATTAAAAGAAGAAAAGGCGATATACAATTCAATTTTGATTAAAAAAAATGTTTATAACAGAGATGTTTATCAAAATTGAAGAACGATAAACAGTTAAATGGTGTTAACTCGTTAGAGAAGTAGCTTCTAAGAGAAACTATTTGCTATTTTGCTCATTCTTTAATAAAGCGGTCATATTTGGTTTCAGAAATTTTTAAATCTTAAAAGATTTCAGCTACTAATAACTCATGAAATCCTACATAATCATAAACTGTACTAATTTCTGAAGAATAAATTGTGCATGGGAGATGAGATAACGTTTAAAAGTTTAAAACGCTTTATTTTTAAGCTAACGTTTCTGTCATCACGTACCTGTGTGACTCTCTTCTAAGAATTATGTTTTGATAAAATCAGATTTATTGAATGATTTGCAATAAGCTCACCATCATTTTGAAGACAACATTTAATATGGTTATTTCACTAGCAGGAAAGTGTTTCAAACAAAAAAGTGATACACAAAAAAAGGAGACGTACGTTATTTTAATTGAGTTTCACAGAGCTTTAAATTATGTGAAGTATTTTGAGCTGATATTTATTACAAAAATATAAATCATATAAATAAATTGTCATTTGCAGTGTGACATAATGTAAAGTATCAACCACTTTCAACATAACTTTTAAGAAAATCAAAATAACATATACTGGTATATTTGAAGCCTTTTGAATATTGCATATACTTGTATACTATTTTTACCCTTAGAAGATATTTTTTGATACTTTTTAACAGAACACAGATATTTGAATTTAAATGTGAAAAACAAAACCTGTGTCATGCTCATTTTGCTTTAATAGTTAATTATTTCGATCAAAATATGACCATTTGGTATCTTTAAATAGTATTAGATAATGTAACTGAGATGTGTATCGAGAACAAATCAGAATCAATTACTGCATCTTAATCTGCCTTTAGATATGTAATGACATGATACCAGCAGTTAACACATCCATCAGCCAAATGGTATCATTACACGCGACATGATTGATTACTTGCGGGCGTTATAGCACATGCAGCTACAACCTCGATAGCAAGTTGTGTAAGCTATTCAACCCAGTTGTAAACGCTGGAAGCGGTTCAAACGAGTAGACTTATTTAAGTATCTTAAATGTATGTTGTATAAAAAAATGTATGTGAATAAAAATCGTTTTGGCCGAAGTAATCAAATTTGTCACTTGTGTGTCATAAAATACAGAAAATATAGGTGTCTTTAGACTCTCATAAGGCTCGACGCGTAATGAGAGTCTAGTGACTTGCCATACAAAGACACATTATATCTGATAATGGTCTCTGATTCACTCTTTATCTAGTACATAAAAGGCATATGCCTAATATGGTATGTTGAAATTATGTATAAGACGGGGTTCTCAAATTGAAATTGATGAGTGGTCCTGCAAAACGGCTTACGTCCATTTTCAACAATAAAGCAATTTAATAACAAAATATTTGACGAATTATCTAAATTACACATTATTTTAAAAGAAATATTCTAACAGAATTACTAAAATCATTATCAGTAATTTTGTACTCATGTTGACGTCCTTAAAGTTTGTTGCCCTTTTCTTAAAAATTGTAAAAGACGAAGCCGTTTTGCAATTCAACTCTTCGGGTATGAGAGGGTTTAAAATAGTTCGCCTATGTACTTGATACAATAATGAAAAGGGGGCAATAATATTCTATTCACTTGAAAAAAAAAGACTTGCATTAATACAAAATTAATTGCAGTAAATATGGGGTTATCCACAATGAACCAAGACTTCCATAGCTGGTTAAAAAAATAAATAATTATTTTTTGTGTAATACAAACATATATTTGACGCATTTAATTAGTTCGTATCGTGGTTCACGAAATGTGTGTCATATAAATCGATGCCTTTAGTATTCATTTCAATTGATAGATGTTTTGATTATTAGTATAATATCATGACAAAGCAGATATTGACGTATCACAGTGATTCAGAACAGAACTATGAGATTCCTATTTGAACTAGACTGTTCGCTTTTGGCGTTTGCCCTTGCTCTATGTTCCTTTTTCATTGCATCATTGTTTCATGTCACTATTCCTCAGTGACACAAGACACGTCACAAGGGAGCAACCTATGACTTCAAGGCATATTAATCTTGCATACACACACTTTTACTGACTCATCTAACAAGAAATTAAATACACAGACACAACAAATATAACACCTTTGAAATTGATACTTTTACAAGACACGAACAAATGCATCGCTTTAGGCAAAAGATTACCTACCTATAAAACTTTCTATTTCAATTTACGTTCATGGCAACTTATTGTTTACAAGATTATTTTTACATTATTGACAACTTTTGCAGCTTTAAAGCAAATCGATTTTTAACAATACTAAAGAGGTTTTTTCTTTGCATGGGCTTTAGAAATTTATAGAAGTTCGGAACGATGAGTGCGTATTAGATTGCATTTATGCTTTGAATTTTACTCTCTCAGATTCAACTTTGACTATATCTCATTTTAACAAGAAATACGAGGACATTGGTTTTGAAACAAGCATAATGTGATGTTAACCCTTGATAAGAGACCCTCTGGCATTTGTTTCATTTTAATACCATAATGTATGATCCTAGATGTATGTAGTCCGCTTTTTCATTTCATTTTCATATTAGAAATATATGGTATAGCCATTATGTCTGACAGTTGTGCTCTAGCTTATAATTGGGAAAAAAGGAAAATGCATACGAAATTAAACAAACATTTCTCACCTTGTCATATTCCAATTCCGTCTCTACACATTCTTCAAAAAACGTTCTCACAGTATTACCAAACAAAATACTCGTACGGTAGTGTTATGTGACAATTTGGTGCATTTGCACTTTTAACAAAGAAGTGTATATTTCCGCCTGTTTCCGCAAATGTTTGCTTTCTATGATAGATGAGAGAGCCGACCATCTAAAACGTATCTCTACTTTGTTAAAACAAAACATTTCATTAACTTCGTTGACATTTGGTCTGGAAACTTTTAATCAGATCTTTAAGTCATGAAATATTTAGATATCATTTAAATTATTGTTTATGTCCATGGAAGTATTGAATTCATTTTTTTCTTTTTGATTAATGTTTATATTACTAATAGTAGTATCAGTACTATATTGCAAGATACATTCTTGTACGGAACCCTATGTTATATGATTGTTTTAATTATGTATTATTTGAGCAACACTTTTTTCTATCCAAATAAACATTTTATTTATCGTCTAACCAGAAAATGTTATAATGTGTAATGGCTCACCCTGAAAAGGAGGACTTTCAATCAATTTTGATTTTATCATTTCATCTGTTACAGCATTTTCTTAGCTTTAAAATGAAACTTTACTTGTTGTAATAGATCAAGGCAATACAATTTTACAACAGAAAATCTGCTGGAAATTCTTATTATTTTCTTTATTTTTTGCTGCCTATTTCATCAGTTTCTCAAAAAGTGTTCTGTCGCAAAGTCCCGCCTTTCGGATGAGTCATCACATATGTCTACCCAGGATGCTTTGTTAAGACCACTCTTGTAATAATAACTGTTATTTCTGATTATAAATGCAAAATTTCTAAAATTCGTTATAGTTTTTGAGAAATATCACAAAATGTAAAATTAGTTATTAATTCTTATTAATTGCAGATTTTCTTTGAATCCCTTAATAATAATTGCATTCATCTTTTTTTTTTATTAGTATACTTTAATGACATCCATCTTTGTCTATTGCACATGACATCATTCACAGTTACACGATGTCTGTACTTTCGCTGAATCAACCAGAATGATTTATAAGGTGTAACGATTACGTCGCGGTACAAATACTACGTACGCGTAAGCCGTGTGTCTTGATCAAATAAATTTAGATCAACATAGTTAAACGTACAAATACTACACCATCTTAATTAGTTGCTTGAATAATATATAACGGGCATAGGGTGCAAGTGTTAAGTATTTCCCGACTCAGGTGCGCTATTTATATATCAAATATGAATAATGGATGTATTAAAGTCGTTCCTTCCGATCATATTCTCACTCTCTAAATGTCAAATTAAAGCTCATATCTTTCTGATTATAAATCCAAAATTTCACATCGAAATGCGTTTTAGTTTTGGAGATATATCACAGAATGTAAAATTAATTGGTATACCTATTTTTCCATTTCTTTTGTATTTACATAACAGCCTCACCCCATTGTTGCAAACTTTCTTTTGCCTCTCAAGAGAGAACAAGCTAAGCGTTGAACCTTGCACAATGCAATGCAATGCAATGAATTCAGAGTTCAAGGTCAATCAGTTAAAAGTAAATTACACATATTATAAAATGGGAACCTACACCTTTATTTTGTTAAGGCTACGGTCTGGTTCAAAAAGTTGACGTGGGAATGTTTGTACCTACTTACCTACGCAAGAATATCACAATTTCTGACTGCATAGTGAATAAGGTCGTTTAATCATACACAAATATTTATGAATTATTTATTAGGTCCAAAATTGGCACAAAATGATTTTTTTTTTGTCGTTTTGGGCCTATTTTAGACCTATTTTTGGCAATATTTCAACATATAAGTCAAAAAACAAAAAAATTGAGAAATGAGTTCCTAAACATGTGTTTCTAGATTCTAAAAAGCATAAGAGGTCCAACTTTTAATTTTTAAAAATTTAGTTTGATTTTTGTAAATATAGTGGTCCAAGAACACAGGTTTTTGGACCCTTTTTTTGGTCCAAAATCATACATTTTGTTCCAAAACTGACTTAACCATCATCTTCTACGAAATTCTCATCTAGAAATGTATACTTTTATATGGATTTACTTATCGGTTGCTGGGCTACAAAGTATAAAATATTTCAGAAAATGAGGGGTTAACTGTGCCCTTAACAAGTTATGGGCCCTACAATGTGTTTTTTGTTTACATTGCCAAATAAATTATTGTTTGGCCTATGGGCTGTACATTTAGACGGGGTTTTAAAAGATATAGCTTCATTATCAGATGAGCAGGAAAGGAGTGATAATAAAACACTATAAAATCTAAATTGCTTTTATAAAATCTTAAAAACTTTTTCCAGAAAATAGTTCATTAAGGTAGACAATTGTCTACCTTTGGCCTAACAAAGTTAGATAATTGTCTACCCGAACAGAATTTTTGAATCTTTTTCAGGATAAAATTCAGTTTTTAAGATTTTATAAATGCAATTTAGATATTATAGTGTTATAACTGATGTACAAAACATTTTTTTTCTAACGTTATCAATACAAGGATTGAATCAAAAAATAAATATTTAAATGATCAAATACATTGGTTACTAATCCTGAAAATATTCTATTCTTTATTGGCGATTGAAAATGATCAGGGAAAATAGGAAGGGCAATAAGAAGAAGAAACGGACACATCTTGACTCGCCTCATGATCCTTTCGCTCAGTTTGTATGCATTATCACACTTTTTTTATTTCAGGGTAAATTCTACCCACCTGCTCAGAAAAAAAAAAATGAATCCTAAATAATGAAAAGAGAAATAGTTTCCACAGCATTTGTTGTGACTCGAACCACGGCTTATGGCGTGGGTTAGACATGCATTTCGAAACGAGGAGTAATCTATGAGCTCACTAAGGAGCCTTGAGATTGTGAACAGAAATCGATTTTTTTTTGCCTCGGTAGAATGCTCTATTTGAATGCAAATAATGCAAATGCGAATATTAGGCAAAATGTAGATAATATACATTAGATATTTGGCGAAAAAGGCGTCAACTTTTTAAAGTAGTCTGATGACGCCATTTTGACCTTGATTATGAAATCACTTAAATGTCCATGTATAAACTACAGACTCTCTTCCATATGTACGCCAAAATCATGATATCCTGACAACTGTAAGTTGGCAAAAAAAAACTTTAAACATGACGTTCCGCCGTCTCGCTCGAGAAGAAGAACTGTAGCCTTAACACCACCTCTAACTTTGTTATGAATAACAACATTAATTCGGATTACAACCGTCAATCAAAGTACTAAGGTATATAATTAAAGTAAGGCTTTATCATTTCGTACAAGATTAAAAACACTTGCGGAATCTGTCTAGGTAACAATGTCCTCGTATCTTTTGACAGGTTGTCAAAATTAGACCTTAAGAACCCTTTTAAGGTTGTAATATGAACGCAATCTGATACTCACTATTAATATGTTTTATGAAGTTCTTGAAGAGGTATTACGTTCTCATATGGAAATAATTAGTACGCATCATCTGATTGCTTAAGAGCTTCCCGAGTTTGGCAATAATTTAGAAAATAATCCCCCAAAGGTGTCGTAAAAGTAAGCGGAAATGTAACAAGTGTTAGTGACAATCAATCGTTTCCCTGTAGCAACACGGCAACACGGATGCCTGTCTGTTAAACTATTAGTTGCGGAGGTTGTATATGGAATCTTGTCGTTTTAATTTCTTTTTGAATGAAAAAAAAAATAAAATAGACTTTTGAAATATAACTTATTTTTACAGTATGCAATGATTTTGTTTTTCAAACTAAAAATGTTGTTTCGTAAAAAGCATTATTGTTTTGCTCTAGAGTCGATCCTTAGTAAGTAATTTAAAGTACGTAAATCAGGAAAGTATTGCACTGAATTGTTCAAATACTTTTAAAAAGCATACAATTAAAACAATATTTCTTAAATATGATTTAAAAAAAATGAACGATCATGTTTAACATAATATGGTCATTGAGGAATTGTGACAAACATTTTGCAAAAGAATCTTCTTGAAAATCAACTCTTTTGTATTTGGTGTTCGTAATTTACTATAGTTTTGAAAATTCCTTACCTCAAACAAGAGGTCTATTCTGTGTTATTTGCACTTACGAAAATACCTTTTTATGCCATAGTTTTGATGAAAAAACAATTATGATTAACAACGTCTCATAAAATATGGCATACTAATAGTTTCAATATTTAATGAACTATTCTCAAAATTGAATTGAAATCATTGCAAACAAAACAAGTATCTGATCAGTTTATATTCTTTTGCATTTTGAAAGAAAGCAACTCGTCTTTTTATTTTATAGCATTAATGCCGATATAGTAAAATACAGCGTCCGTGTGACTGAGAGTCCTTACTACTATCAAATAGTTTAGAACACACTTGTACATGTGCGATCAATAAATCATTGATTGCGACTTTCCGTATAGTTCAATTAGATCTGGACTCCTGGCTATGGGAGACACGTAGTCTCATCATTACATGTTACTTGCCTTAAACTTTTGTACCGCTGATTTTGAAATTTCACCGGTAATAAATCAACCAATATTTAGTCAACAACCCACTAAGTTACCATTTTTCATGCCTTGAAGGTCAGGAATATGCCTTGAGGATATAATTGTGTCCTTCACAACCCTCAGGTAAACCACATAGTAGTGGATGGGCTAAATATTGTATGATTTATTACCAGTGAAATGTCAAAATCAGTGGTACAAAAAATTAAGGCAAGTAACGTGTAATGTACCTCGGTTTTCTGGTAAACACATTTTCTTAAATATCATTTCAAACTCGCGCCCCTGCATTTGCAGCAATACGTAACAATATTCGCCTGATTTAAACGATTAACTCATTCACTATGCGCTCACTCTTAAACAAGACTTAACTAAATTCCTACTTCTAACCATGACATAAAAAGCCAGAAAGCATCTTCAGATTTTGTTGAAACTTGACACTTAGTCAAATGGTATTGCACTTGATTCAACTTTACTTCATTTCAAACTCGTGCCCCTGCATCTGCAACAACACGTAACAATATGTGACGCATCATATCGAAAGGTACCTTAAGGTCGGCATTGTAAATTACGAGATACGGACCATTGAAGCTGAGCATTGAAGTTGAGCATCACGCCCAAGGTCGGATTTCTGATTTCATCAGAAACGTTATCTTTGAAGTGTATTCTATCATATCAATTAGGTTCTAACATCCAAAACGTAAGACAAATGTTTCAAAAACCGAGATAAAAATCCTTTCTCTATTCAAGTTTTACCAGTACAGAAACTTTAAACTCGATTTTTTCAGAACTATAGTTTTCTGAATCAACCCAATGCCTTTTACCAATTTGAATGTAACTTTGCAATCGAACATCCAATAACAAAAAGCAAAGTTTCATTTTAAAGCTTGAAATATAATTTTTTAGATGAGATCAAAAAATCAATTTCGATTTTGGGACCCTTAGTACCTTTTGATATGAAGGGTCACATATTCGCCTCATTTCAACGATTAACTCATTCACTATGCGCTCACTCTTAAACAAGACTAAACTAAATTCCTACTACTGACCACAACATAAAAAGGTATTATAGCATCTTGAGATATTGTTGAAACTTGACACTTAGTCAAATGGTAATGCTCTTGATTCAACTTTAGAGGAATCAGCCGGGGAATCAGCTCTCTTATAGATATTAAACATGCGCTCACTTTCTAATTGAGCTATCTTGAATTACGTATAAAAGATAATATTGAACATTTATATACATGTTGAAACAATTATTCCTTAAAGGGGTAATCCATGATCCACTTTTCACCCTCAAGGTCACCTCTATTAAATTTGAATTATTTAGCTTATAAGAATCCTCAAGTGGTATATGTTACGATCCCCAAACAGTTCTTTCATATGTGCTTGAATTTTTGAGAAAAGTGAGAAAATGTGTCATTTTCTAATTATTGTCGGGACCCCGACAGTAATTACAACACAGTAGTCTATGGGGATTTTCAAAATGCTGAAAAGCTTGTTAAACTTGGAAACGAACGGTCGGAATCAAGTGAAATTTTCAGTATATATTTATGTTGTACTCTTCTTTTTATTTAGCTAGAAAAGAGGCCACATCAAAATTATGAATTGCACCTTTAATTGAAATGCAAACAATTTATTATAATAATGAGGCTTGAAATGTGAAAACCGGTAGATACCTTTTTTTTATTTCGCTCTCTGTTTTACCCATCTGGCATAATGAGCGGAAAGTCGCGATTTTCAAAATTGAGTTTATGACGTATTTTATTTCTCTATCATCGAAGCTTTCCAATGATATATAATATGTCATACTTTCTTTCTGCGATTTTCATTTAGAGATCGAAATACAAGACAGCCCACTCAAAATCTGGCAGTAAAAAATTGTCGCAAATCGATTCTAAAATTTAAATGATAAATAAAATTTCTGCCTTGAATTTTAGTACTAACAAGGAAACTAGATGTCATTTGGGACATGTATCGGTCAAATTTGTTTATTTGATATATATATAATGTCCAAAACGATGTTAAAATATGTATTTTAAGGATTTGAAAAAACACCACACTTGGAAATAGCCGCCAGGGTTTACGCTAAGGTTGAATTACCTACATTGCCCGCTATCATCTTTATAACTGTTTATACTACAATGCCCGGTGTAATCAATCATGGTGATAATGATGCTCAAGGTAACGACTGGTATTATGTATATATTTATGTACCAGTATATCCCAGACAGTCGTTGTATCTTAGTCTCTTTCTATCTTAATTTATATTAGACACTTCAGATGACTTTTAAATCTTAAATCGAATTCTTTAAAATAGTCTGTAAATAAAAGCAGGTGATCTAAGAAATCAAAAACCGTTTGAATTTTTTAAATCCGACCTTCCGTTGCAAAGTTATGAAGGTTTTTGTATCGCTATTTTAACTAATTTTGGAGAACGCAGGTCAGAGGATAAAGCTTTTATTTTCTTTATTTTCAAATACGAATGTTACAGCAAAGTAAAAGACGAAGACTTATTACTTAAATGTTATTATACTATGCTAAACGAAAAAAAAGAAGAGAACAACACAAAATATAAACATAAAACATTTCGTCGTCACGGCAACAAACGCATGCGTAATTTTAGTCCCTCCAGATGGACCTTGCAAGCGAACGCGAAGCGCCTCGCGCTCGCTTGTGAGGACCATCTAGATGGACTAGCGTAATTTAAGAGGCTGAATAACAAATGTAGGTTACTTCATGCGAGGAATTGACAGACCTGATAATGTTTCATATCTGACCTATATATTTTGAACTACAAGAAGTATTTAATAAAAAGGTGAAGAATACGGGGAAGATAAATGAGCTGGATTTGTGTATTTGACTTTGTAATCCAAGCTAAACGTCTCGGATTATGAAAATATGAATATATTTTCTCGGTAAGGTTGTACTCACAAATATTTAAATTATTCCGAAACTTACTTATATAATTTATGTCAAAAAATGTCTTTAAGGCTACAGTCCCTAAATGGGTGCCGTTTGGCTGAACGTCATCTTCACTGCAAGTTTTTACCTACTTACTCATATCAGAATATCACAATTTAAGGCGTACATATGGAATAGATTCTCTAGTTTATACATGCAATTTTACTAGTGATTT
>JXSR01S020946.1:32452-43342 GCA_000969725.1 Ophiothrix spiculata
CCATAATCCATGGTTCGAGTCCCCGCAAATCCGGTGGAAACTATTTATCTTTTCATGATTAAAAAATAGTTAGGATTCATATTTTCCTGAGCAGAAGGAGGTCATCAACCCTTAAATAGCAAATGGCCAGAAACGGGTTTTCCGGGTGGTTGGGTTTGATGCACTCACTTTTAAAACTGGTTTTAATAAATCTTCAATTTGTACCTGCAATCTTCTGAACCAAAACTAGGGATCATTGCTTAAACACAAGTTTGATTTTGGTTTGGGAATTTTCAAGGAAAGATTTAAACACAGTACTGCAAATAAAACAATTTATTTGAAAATCAGTTTATTAAAAAGCAGCAAAAAGGTATATACAAAATACGAAATAGAATAAAACAAAATGGAAAAAAACAAATAGAAAATATTTGTATCATTGGTTGACGGTAACAGCACCTCTTGGTCAACAAATTGTTATGACATTCACAGGAAAAGAAGCGAGAAAAATTGATATTTTTTTAAAATATTGATACCATCGGTGATCAAAACATGCAGTTAACGTGTGGGTAATAATATCCATTTGCAATAATATTGTTAAGGGCAAGGGCAACTATCCATTAAACAATTAAACTTTCTGTATTGTTTTAGCTGTTAGGTGTGATGATAATTTCCGGGATTGAAGTGACTTTAGCAGGAAATGTACTTCAGATATGTCTATGCTAATGCCCGTAATGGTGAACACACTTGATATGAAAATATGTCTTATATATATATCTCACCATTATAATATGAAAATATATTTTGTATATATATCTCACCATTATGAATTGTTCAATAAAACTTTCATTATGATATGAAAATATGTTTTATATAGATATACATATCTCACCATTATGAATTGTTCAATAAAACTTTCGCTGATTTAAATCACACAATGTTCAATATAGAGTCATATAGAAATACATAAAATGCCCAAAAGTTCCATAATCCAATCTTTAAAATACCCCAAATTTACATACTCCAATCTGTCAAATAACCAATTATGTTGATTTATATACAAACTGTCCGAAGTTCATTGCTGCCCTCCAAAGTATAAACGCAGTATGTGACACGTTTAATTGGAAAAGAACAGTTGTACAAATCCATAAATTCGAGCACAAAATTATAATAGGCATCTGTAGGTGAGTTAATATTCATGATATGATCCACATTTGTCAGTTGAAGTCTATTGTTGTTTTGGCTAAATGAGCTAACGTTAATCTGCCCTCCGAACTAAAAACGCAGTATGTAACATTTTGGCCATTTCACTTTTCAATCAATTATAAAGGGGAATGATATACAATTATTAACTATTGTAAAAGCTTACTCATCGAGTGTAAAATGTAAGTATGCAGTGTTGCTCATTAACGTACTGTTCTAGAAAAGAATCAAACAGATACGTTATGACATATACGTTATCTTATTAGTAGTTGAAAAAGTTGCACGCTTTATCGGAGATGAGCCTTTGTTCAAACTGAAAAGAAACCAAAATTAGACTCCATCTTAAGCTGTATATAGGTTGTATACATAAGGCATGGTTCCCAATTCATGACGAAAGCTTTTGAGTCATCATGATGCAGACATATATTGAGTCATGATGCAAAGATAGATGTATTATAGTGTAGTGAATGATGCAGAAAAATTCCGCAAGGGCCTCTATTATTATAAACACCACTTCAAGAAGGTAGTAATGCGTTTTTCCTAATATTTTTGCATCATGACTCAAAATGCATTTCGTCATGGCTCTTGCGTCAAGCCCTTTCGTATGTCGGAAGACATTCCGTCATGAACTGGGAACCATGCCTAACAAGCACAGCGAGTTAATCTGTTCTTGTCTTACGCAAACAGTAGTAGAATAAGAAAACAAAATGGGTCACAGGAGTAAATCAATCACCGCTAATCCCCAGCTTATACTCGAGAGATTTTCTGTGATTTATACTCAAGATAAGGCCGCATAAAAAAAATGCAAGTTGTTTCTTGTCCTCTCCCTCCTCACTTTTTGGTGCCGCACCACTTTTTTTTTCAAAAATGCTTAAAAGGTGTTAAAAATTGAGATAAATCGTTCAAATATCAAGACCCCGCTTTCCTCTTTAAAGGATTCTTTTAATTTTGGATGAGTTTAAGAACGGAACTGTCGTTAAACTATTATCGATATCTATATCATATCGAGTTAAAACATCTTATTTTTTTATGCGGCCTAATGCAAAGAATATTTCTACGATATCAATTCACGGTAAGGCAAAGAATAATTGTATTTTCCATTGAATATAATACAAACACAATATGGTATATAAAATGGGAGCGTCAAAGTTACTTATCTTGAGGTATTGGAAGTAGTCATGGGAATTTTGAATGCTTCCTGAAATAAATCATGTTGTATTTGTCTTATTTACCTCATAAATATTTTACTTAATAGGATGAAATTACAACCAAAAACACCTAAAAACTTCCATTGATCTTGGTCATTGAATGATTTCATACGTGCCTATGGTCAAATCAATACCATACCTACATTATGTATACTATATAGGTACGATGCAATTCATCAGACGACAAGACTCTTTATATAAGGAATCGCTTCGTTTGAAACTCAACGATCCCTAATATTTGTGCCCGGGTAACCACCCGAGTTCCGCATGTTCCAAAGGTGACCCTCTGTGAGACCAAAATTGGTAAAATAATACCCTACTTTAACCATAAATCTACCCTATCCGTTCAAATGGATAGCCTTTCCGAGACCATACCTGTTCAAATGAATACCCTATTTGAGACCGCACGCAAGTGTGACAAAATAGTTATTGCTTAGATATCATTGGTAAAATATAACTGTACACCATTTTAACACTTATGATTCTAGGTATTTGAAACACTTTATGACAATTTATCATAAATTCAACCATTCTTTATTAGTTTGATACCCTATCAGAGACTTAAACGTGATACCCATGTGAGCACCAGGTTGATTTTGATACTATTGAAAGTCCAGAGATCTGTCCAGGTCTCACCTTTTAGGTAACGCTGGTGGTTACCGGGAGAATACCCAGTTATCCTCCGGGAGATCTCCCTAATATGGTGATTTGCGATTAGATAACATATTGTGTAAATGTCTCTGACGATTGACAACAGCACGGCCGTGATATGGCAGAACCACGTAACTCAAATTGTTGTTTTTTTGAGATAAATACAGTTTATAGTATATCCAGATATGCAATGATCGTAGTGTGTGGTGGTTGGATGTGGTGCATAAGGGCGTATACGCGTATCATAGGTGTGCCTGGCTACAGAGCGTATAGCTCTGTAGCGTGGTGGCACGTATGTTCAATGGTATTAAAAGGGCTTAATATTACCAAAAAAACTACACGCTCCCCCACCCCATCTAATTTAGCTTTGTCCAGGTAACTGCTTGGCTGGCTCATAAGAAGTAGCCCGGAAATCATTTGTCATTTTTAATTCAAATTTCCTGGAACTGCACTTTTAGAAAATCGACCTCGAAGATTATCAAATTACCTGCGAGCTACCTGACCTTCTGAAGGTTAGTGAAGTGATACTTCCCGTGTGTAGATCCTACCCACAATACACAATTGTTGCTTTGTGCATAAACCTATCCTATATCTAATTCATGTAATTGGAAGGTCAACGGAACCATTTAGTGTTGACGTAACGTATTGCAATATGGGATGGTTGGAAATAACAATTATACCAGCAGTGACACGTATCCCATATTCTACCCTTTGTGATGCGGTGAATATCTGTATCTTAATATAGGCCAGTCTATTGTATTGTCGGTAAAACGAACTATTATAGTGTTGCAATATGGGACGAGAAGAATAATCATAAAGCCCGGATGTTACGTCATGAATTCATAATTTTTCCACAAAATGTACCATTAATTCCATATTAAACTTCTGGTTGACAAACCAACGACTGAAATTTGTACTTATATTAATCATCTACGTATATGTGTGGTCACAATCGGCTGGTGATCTCTCTTGACCGAGATATTTCGATTTATTTTCATCCTGGTAAAAACATATTACTATGCCAAATTGTGAAGGAGACCCGTGTTATTGTTTTGCCTGTGCTTCGCACACATTGACCTACGGTTGGGTGGTGGCGTCGAGGGCGCTATTTTCATTTCTGAAAGTCCCAACTAACGAATTCGAAACGTTTCGGTGATAGTAGGACGTATCTCAGCACCTTTTTGGATTTTTCCTCTCGATTTTTGTGGCAGAACAACGTATCTCAAGTTACGTCACTGTATACGGCGTTCTTAATTTGGCAAGACAACGTATGTCTTGATATACGTTGATTTGCCATTATAAAGTGTGTTCATTATATACTGGTGGAAATTAAAAGGAGGTGGTATATTTGGTATTATTTTAGTTTTAAAGCAATAATTATACATACAAAAACATGATATATGCTGTTTTACCATGCAAAAACTTACAGAACAAAATAAAAACTTGGATTTATTTTCTCTTATATTCAAGTCAGAATCAGATTTAAATGGCAAAACAACGTAACTTCATAAAACCATCTATATATTTAAAATAATTCATCATATTTCAAGTAAGAAGGCATATGATAAAACATATAATTGTATCTTGCATATTAAGTTTCATTTTGAATAATATTTTACTACTTATCAAAAAAGGCAGTGACTCAAACTTTAAGTGCCTTTTTCTCGAAACGCCAAAATCGAAGTTACATGGTTCTGCCATATCACGGCCGAGCAGGTGAGCAGTCTGTGTTCAAACATTTAGGTTTCGCAATGATTCGCCATATAAATCTTTAATCGACAAAATAGGTAAAATATACATCAAGAGAATTGTAGAATCGGGCAGCGAATTATGTTCTATTCATCATATTTATTCTTTTTTACGTGGATATACTTTCTGCACTCCTCTGTTCATGCAAATGTTAATTCGCACTAATGCGGATTAACAAAATCAAGCAATAATTTGTTATATTTATTAAAGATATCATCATCCTTTAGACGATAGCGCATGTTTACCATATTACGAAACTCTTCTTTCTCGATTTTTATGTATTCTGTTTGAAAGCAAATTTGAAAAAAGTTTCAAATGGCATTTACCGATTCATAAAACCTGTTAAACATGTCTCGTATATCACAGAAAAAGGAAAGTTATTTTTTGCTCAAATCATTCAACTATGAACCTTTGCCTGTTTAAAATTGTCAAAAGATTTTACAAAAACATTTAAAACTAAATCAATAGCTTTCATCCACTACAAATGTTTTATTTTTAACAGAAATGTAAAATTAATATGTTCAATTAGAAACGTGAAATACTTGAAGTTGAAAAGTTCAATAATCGCTTCGGATAAGTATTAACTTTAACGATCCCAGTAAAAACATTATATCTTATTTTTAGTAAAATAAGTATCTTACATCAGAATATTTTCTAGACGGAAAAATCCACCATGAACAAAAGCAAGCTTACCAATCCATTTACTTAATTTTACCTTTAGAAATTTTCTTTGTAGCAAAGTTCTCGGGTATTTTGAGTAAAAATGTACACACTAAGAAAGTTGGCAATTTGGGGGTGATTTAGCCCAACGTTGATGAAGTATACATCCCTACCATCCCTGCTCTAAAGTTGTTCAAAACTATTTAAGCAGAAACGCGAGTCCATCTGCCATCTGTGGGGTAAAGGTGATACAACATTTTGGCAAAAGGTCTATAAGATCAACAGTGCTTTTTTAGTTTACCTAACAGTTGGTAGGGATGTATATTTGCCCAACTTTCTTGCAGTGTAGAAGCTAGATGTATGACCGAAATGTTTTTTTCGGACCAAATTATATTTCATATTCTGGTGATTTGATAAGCAACTATAAGCAATAAAAGTTTGATCATTTTGGGTTTTCATTTTTGATACCCGCTTTTTTTTTTAACTGAGAGCAAAAATTGATACAGGATGTAACACCTAAAGTAGTTTCTTCACTAGACACAACAACATACATTTTTAAAGACTTAAATAAGTCTACTCTTTTGAACCGCTTCCAGCGTTTACAACTGGGTTGAATAGCTTACACAACTTGCTATCGAGGTTTTAGCTGCATGTGCCATAACGCCCGCAAGTAATCAATCATGCCGCATGTAATGATACGATTTGGCTAATGGATGTGTTAACTTGCAGTATCATGTCATTACATATCTGAAGGCAGAAGAGGCAGTAATTGATTACGATTTACCCTTAATACACATCTTAGATATATATTATCATCTACTTTTATGTTTTAAACTTAATGGTCATATTTTTCAAGTTTAGTCAGATTCTTTACGTTGTAATTGAGATACTAGTAATCTGTTAAAGTAAAATCTGACATTGTACGACACGTTTTAGCAATGCATAAATATAAATTCTATTCATAACTGAAAGAAAAAATCCCTGATCTCATAAGAGTAATAATTAACTAGAATAAAGGGAAGATAGGTTTACCTGTTTTATGGTGTAATTAAAAATCTAATGAAGCATTGATCCTATTTCTTAATAGTAAACTTCAAATGTTTGCATCATTTCTTTATTTTTGAAATAAGATAATATCTCGGGAAACAATATGTTTATTATTTTTATTGATGCGCTCATTTAACCTATTGAGACTTGTGTTAATTTATGAACACATATGTAAGAGGTATGTTTTGTACATTATGTATATAATTAATTAATTTTTCATATTTTCAGATTACACGTAATATCGAAGTGTACTTATTTTTCGTTAAGTTTTGATTTCAATTGTTGAAAGGATTTTATACTTCCAGGGAGACTGGATACCACAGCAAGTTATATCTCCATCAATATCTATCCAATGATTCAGATAATTAATGCGAATAGAAACAAGTATCGCTTTATGTGGAGTTAAATGTCTAAAATATAAATGATATCATTCAGACAGATAAAAAAGGAAGTAAGTTTGACTTAAGTCTACTTTTTAGATTGGCTCTGATCGTTTTCAATATGGCTTAATTGGTTACATTACCTGCTATCGAGTTTAAAGCTGCTTGATATATAATGCTTTAGAGTAATCAATAAGAGTAATCAATAGTTTTGAGATCTTGATATGATTTGGGTACGTAATGGGTGTGCTAACTAAATTGTATCATGTGTTAGTCTATCTACCAGGCAGACAATGAAGTAATTCTATTCTTTTTGAATAGGCACATTACACTTGAATAAAATAGAACACTTTGTTTATTTTCCCAAGCTTCAAAAGTCTTTAATTTCACTGGTGGTGCCTTCTATTTTAAAACTGCAAGCGGTTAGAAATGTTGATAGTGTCACACTGAAATAGTGTCCACTCGTAAGACTTTTATTTTTTTACTATAAAATATCAACTCAAAATAATCTGAATGTGTGCATTAAGACTTTTTGATATCCCCTGTACAATATCAAGTGCGATTATTTTCTTACACTGGTATGTCAGAAGCACTGTGAAGGAAAATATTGCCGAAGAAGTTGCTATACACCAACTACAACATCTTTCAAAATCTTCAGATTCAAATTTTACACATTAGTTTCTAACGTCCAAGAGTTCTACTGATAAAGTAAACAAATTTAAAGAAAAATCGAAGCGGGGTACAGTCAGTTAAACGTGGGAGAAATATGTTACTTTGTACGTTAAAAATACAAAGATGCATATTCTGAGAAAATAGCGCTCCTGACTCTATTTCTCCTGTGTAAAATTATGTGTACAAGTATATACAGCAATGAATCTTCATTTTGTTGTCATATCAACAAGTGTAATTTAGGAAGAGGGAGAACTGAAAGTAGGTTGGGAAACACCATGCAGGATAACGTTTCAATTCTGACCTACATATTTTGAGCTACCAAGTATTTAATACATAAAACGGTACAAAGACAAGATAGGTAAAAGGTTGGGATTTTTGTGCTTGGATTTGAAATGTAAGTCTAAACCAAATCGGGATACTTTGTCATTCAAATTACGGTGTATTTCTTGTATTACAGTTTCTTACGTCGAGAAATACTACACTTTTAAAGAAAGATGACAAACCTAAATATTGTTTTTGTATTTCTAGATATTCATTCTTCATATTATTGAAGAAGCAAGTATATAATTCTTGAATTAATGTATTTTAGTTTCAAATACATAACGCTCAACTTCATTTTAAATACATACGGTTAATCCAATTAATATTTGAGGATTGTGATATTTTGTGTTAATCGTAAAACAAAATCAAAATGTAGAGAAAGAAGTAAGTCTGCTTACTTCGTAAAACGTTACCCCGGTTTGTGTCGGTTACTAATGTTTTAATTTTATCTTGTTTTATATCTATTTAGTTTATGTTAGTTAATTAGTTAGTTAGTTAGTTAGTTAGTTGTTAGTTAGTTGTTAGTTAGTTGTTAGTTAGTAGTTAGTTAGTAGTTAGTTAGTTGTTAGTTAGTTGGTTAGTTAGTTAGCTAGCTAGCTAGCTAGCTAGTTAGTTAGTTAGTTAGTTAGCTAGTTAGTTAGTTAGTTAGTCAGTCAGTCAGTCAGTCAGTCAGTCAGTCAGTCAGTCAGTCAGTCAGTCAGATAGTTAGTTAGTTAGTTAGCGTTATTGCTACGAACCCGATGTACCCTGCCTCTTCTTTGTTCTTTCAATTACAAACGTATCATCTTCTTGGCTATTGTTGAAAATAAATTGAATTTAGGATAGGATAAATAGTATGGATAATCACCTGTTTCACCTCTAGTTATATTATAAAGCTAGGTCAATTCACTTTTTATCAATCAAAATGCGAGGATAAAAAGGAGAATTTGTATGCAAGATGATACCTGAGGCATATGTACTTTGTAATTATTAAGGCCTAGTATCCATTGGCTGTTCGCATATTCAGTATTCCCTTGTCTCGTTTACTATTGTTTATAATTGTGCGGGGCAACACAGACAATAAACTTCGTTCTGCTTAGTGATCATACTAGTGGCCTATGTACGGCAGATGATTCTTACGACCTGGCAGCACCAACAATCAACATGTTCATACTTGGTGAGCACCAGATAATAGGAGTATCTTCCGTACACAGGCCACTGATATGATCACCAAGCAGAACGAAGTTTATTGTCTGTGTTGCGCCGCACAATTACAAACAATAGTAAACGAGACAAGGGAATACGGAATATGCGAACAGCCAATGGATACTAGGCCTATGGTACACATGTTATTTCATGGAATCCCGATATGTGTTCATTCCTCTCTTAATGTCTATTAATGCACCAAACTTCATTTTGCGCTCCTCTGCTCCACAAAGGTAAAACGCAGTATGTACATTTATAAAGCATAGCAGACGTACCTTACGAGCATGCAATTTAACCTCAATCCATTCCCATGATAAAAGGTGGTATCTAAATAGTTTTAAATAGTAGATACTGTCTTACATTATTGAAGAGAATTGATTGTCTGCTCATTTTGGCAAGATTTCTCCAAGGGAAAAAGAAGTAGTTTGAAATGTATCTGCAATGCACATACTGCGTTTTTACTTTGTTGGGCAGTACTTGTGAAAATACATGAACGTATAAATAATTGCCAACATAATTACATTTCAAATTCATTATTATTATGCTTGCATTATTTCGCTGGCACGATAAATAATCGGAAATAGCAAAGATATTGATTACTTGTTCTTACAAACATCAATAAAAAGCTTATTTATCTTTGAACGCTTAGTCTTAGTTTCATCCTTTTACTCAAAGACAATTTTTTAAAGACTATAACATGAATTCTGGAAACCGAGTGAAGCTATGAGCCATTTTAATTATTCGCATATTTTAGAAAACGTGATTGGTTTGAGATGAATAGATAACTTCAGCTACAAATTGTTTCAAAATTTTGAAATCGTTCAAATAATTGTAAATTTTGATTAAAAAATTGACATAATACCCTTGCATTTTCCAGTATCTAGTGAACTATTCAGTGTTTTCTAAATCCTAAATTTGTACCTCAGATGGATTTACCAGATAAAAGATCAAATGAAGCTCTTGGAGATATTTTATAAGAGTTTTTGAAAAGAGTAAAATGCACTTCAGAGTAAAAAAAAAACGGTTTTGACATTCAAAGCGATAGAAAAGATATAATCTCAAAGTTTTGGAGGAGTTAATGGCACTACTTGTAAACAAAAGTTTAATGAGTGCAGTAGCATCCATTAAACTAAATTCTGCCAATGGCTAAAAGTGAAGATATTCATTATCTTCGTGTATTGTTTTTAGATATCAGGGTGCTTTTTGTGATGATAATTTCCGAGATTGGTCTGACTGGTGGCAAACTGTACTTGAGAGACTTATGTAAACTTCAACAAAAGTTTGGAAAGTTTTTTTTAGACTCCAATAACTCATTTAAGTTCATCTTTTTTTTATTAATTTGTTGCATCATTGGATAAGCTGCCAACCACTTCTTCAAAATGTGCCTGTCCAGCTCATTGGCCGTAATTCAATTGACATTTCAACTAAAATACTTTATCTGGCACAATAAATGCACCAAATCTCAATACACAAATGTGTTATTACCATCGGGATTTCAATGTCTTTCAATGGCATTGATTTTTCGACAGCTTCACAATCCTTGTGCTTACTTTAAAATACCAGCACAGTTTCATTTCAAGAAAATGATAGGAAAAGTGAAATTAATCTAAATCTACATATTTTTAAGACGATCAACCGAAAATATAGGGCTTTCTGATCTGTGAACGCGTTTATCTCAGTTATACGTTTTACTCTCTACTGACAACCTTTGACGGACCATAACTTGACTTCTGGAAATCGTACGAAGTTCAATAACCCTTACTCTCGCACGCTTAAATACAGTCTAAGTCCGAATACGTCATGAAAAAATGTCCGGTTCCCCTCGGATCCCCCTGGGA